>JANSTX010011888.1:7695-24879 GCA_027564355.1 Penthetria funebris
TACTTTCTAGTCAATATTATTAGATTTTCATAATTAATAAAATTCAGGTCAGTAGCTTTCAAGGATCTGGAAGTGGTTTTTAACTGTCTTTAACCAGATACTATACATACTAACTTTTTTTTATGGGTTTCCCAACTGTTTGAAAGACCAGTACATTTTATTTGGATTGACCCAACAATATCAAATTGCCATCTACATATTGTTCTAGTTTCCAAATCATTTCAGTTTTCGTCAACCTATATTCAATATGTTCCCATTAGATGCCAATATATATGCATTTGAGCATTATGAATTGCAAGCAGTCAGCTGCCTGTTGGAATTGATTTTTAATTTTATAGCCCAATTTTAATTGAGTTATAGTCATTCATCCAGACAACATCCGCGAACATAATTCGAAAGTACATATGGTCCAGAATTTATATCAGTTAGCTTTTCGCTTCGTTAATTATTTTGTTCCACTTTTTTTTTTAAAAAAAATCCCTAAATTCTGCAAAATTAATGATGTTGCAGACTTTATTGCTGGGTCAAATATTTTACTATCGCATCCCAAAATTTGTGAAACGGAATTCCAATTTGTGCTAGTCTGTAAAACAATTTCTTGGCTCTATTAGTTTAATATTGCTAAAATACTGAAATATAAATTATGGGGGTAATATAATTTTTCGAAGATAAAGATGTGCAATTCTTGTTGATATCAATGGTACTCAGATTCAAATTGTTTTAATTTCGAAGGGAAAAAAAAGGTCAAATTTTTACTTTATTTATATGGTTTTACATAGCCTGTAAGTGAATATGACCATAGCTTATGAAACTTTTAGTGTTTTTTTTATTTCGTTATTGTTTAATAAGATGACTCGAATATTTATTTCTAATTAAACCTAATACAAAATGAATAGTAAAAAATAATACACAACATACTCGTATATTAACATATTACGCGATGAGTACGAGTACAATTCAAACTTATAAATAAATTATTGATTTATTCAAGGTTTTGTTATAAAGTTATTTAATTTTAAAGATGAACATTGTGTATTACTTGGAAATTCAAAATAGTTTTTATTTCTCCATCACCTAAGTCATTATGGAATTAAATGATGTTTTTAACCACATCATAGTCCACAAAAAACAATCAAAATTAATTATCAAGTTTATTAAATGAATTATATATTATAGTACTTGTTTGATAATCTGGCCAGAAATTTTCAATCCTAATCTCTATCTACCGATTTGTGAGCTGCTGTGAGACTTGCTGTACCAGCTATCGACTATCTCGGTAACATTTTGATAACAATTGTTCTTTAGCAATGGACGACAAGCAAAATGAGACACGTTAAAAGTACCCTCATCTCATCAACAAACCGGATTTAATAATAATCAAAATTTTACAAACTGCGTTCAGAAGCAGTTCTGACACGAACTCATGATCTATTAAGACGAACCAAATATCACGATTGGCGAATATATGGTTAATGCTGTTGAGCAAATTTGAGGTTTACTTGGTAAAAATGGAACATTGTTTGACGGTGTATTATGATTGAAAAATTTCCACGTTCAGCAAATCTGTTAAAATTTTTTTCCAATTTAGATGATGTTAAGAAAATCTTTGCAGACTTAAACCTGTAAAATGAGTATCTACAAATAAAGAAATGAACTACATTCAATTGTGTACCGCAGTTTACTGCAGCTTATTTCAATGTACCTGAAACTTTAAATTGATCTACTATTTTGATATAGCATACAATGAAATGAACTATTTTGATATATTATAGCATACAATGAAATGAACTGTTTTGATATAGCATACAATGGAATCGAAATGGGTATCTGGTGTTGGGTGAGAATATAATTAAAACTGGTGGCTAAATATCTGTGATGGTAGAGAAGACTAAAGTAAGTGGCTGCTGGCATATTTACAACTAAAAAAATAAAATGTGTGGTAAACACTTTTAGTCAAATATATAAATATGCTAAATGTTGAATGATATCGATATATTTTTGCCAAAGAAAGTGAATAGTACATGTAATATATTTATAATGAATCCTGATAAGACATATACAGCTTCGTTTCTTAAAAAAGTAGATAACTCAATACACTGCAATTTGATTATTATAACATACCTGGTAAATAAAGTGACATGAAACAACATATGTTCTCAGGATTAGGTCATTGCGAATAAAGAAGCTACTCTATGTACATATATAGATATAGTTAGTAGCATTTAGTATGAAATCTCAGTATACATACTGTGTGAAAATGGAAAATGGTGCAGATTCACTTGTGGCCAGTACTGCATGTGTGCAATAATGTTCTTGAGCATCTGATTACAATATATATATGGATAACCATATGTACATAATAAAAAGTATTTAACTTTGTATATTTTATCTTAAATGTGATATAAAGAATGCAAAAACCAGTTATTAAAGACCTTCATTTTTTGCGTCTAATTATAAACGAGAATTGAGAATTCTGATATATAAACGTTTAGAAATTTTTGGCATCTGAATATAAACGCCCATTAACCTGCTAATACTCACTACTTCCTTTTGTTGTTTCAAAAGATATGTGTGAATAAGTAAATGCTGAACAACTCATCGCTCATGACCCTTCTTAGAACTGATAATAAAAAAAAAAACCTATCGTACTTTACATAATACTTGTCGCATGATATTCTATAATTTGTGTGCGACAATACTTTTTACTATTACTAAAAATTATAGATGGTACTTCTAAATTATGAGCGGCATTAAAATTTTAAATTAAAATTATTCAAAGGTGAAATTTCACATTTGGATTTTAATTATGGTATACTCGTATCCTATTATCCTCATTTTAGACTTTTTTAATTATTTATTTATTTTTTTGAACAGACTATTTTGATATCTACATTATAGCGACTGGTTTTACCTAATCTTAATATTTTTATTCAATAGTAATAATTAGTAAGTATAATAATATTCTTATTATTAGTATGACAGAAAATTGTAAATTCAAAATGAACTATACTATACGAGGAGTATAGTTATATAATATTCTATTTTGAGTTTTGTAGTTTATAGTGGCAATGTGGTTTAGGATCAACTTTGACCGGAAACGCATGCATTCACATTCTGGAATCTGTTTTTACAGAGAAATCGAAACATTTCAACATTTCGGTAATAAAAGATGCAAGCAATCGTAGTGAAATATTCTGATAAATGATTAATAGACCACGATTTGCAATTTTTATGCATTAACTACTATTATAGAAAGTCAAAATTATGCGGTATAAATGCATTCCGCACGTAAACATCTTTTTTCCTTTTCCATCAAACCTTTATATTACGACGTTTAGGTGATATTGCAATTTTCGTACAGAAAATGACGTTCTGATAACCATGTTTTCCTGATACAAAAATTCAAAATTGTGTAAGAATATGAAGATACTATTTATCGCCTTTTTTCCTGTTTGTGTAAGATGAATGACAAATTATTTCGTTCTCCGAAAAGTTGTTCCATTTTCATGTGTTTCCGATCCTAGCGTTAATAATTTATCGAATCGCAAACATCATTTCATAATCTGTTCAAGCAACAATTTGTCTCATAAGACTTTACTATGGAGTTTCATAAGATACTGCTCGCCTGATTTATGGGAATTATTTGGCGCATTTATGAGATTTGTTCTTGGTCTCATAGAAACACCTTTCTTAACAAGAATTTGGAGGTATCATAAGAAAAGTATTAGAATTTTTATGAACGTACATAAGTACTCTCATAAGAACATGCAATACTCTTGTCAGAAGAAACCACATATTCCTTATAAGTATTATTAATATATACAGTCGAACGGTGAGAAATATATTTAAGTGTTTGTTTAGATAATAAATAATATTTTTTCGAGGAATACGAAAAAAAAGCATTTTCATGCTTTAATACTTATATTGATATTTTCTTAAGAGTATAACTCGTTGAGGGTAGACAACTCATAAAAAGCTTAATGGGAATATAAGTGTTCTCACACTCAAAATAAGATATCAAAAATAATGTTTGTTTAGATAATAAATAATATTTTTTCGAGGAATACGAAAAACAAGCATTTTCATGCTTTAATACTTATATTGATATTTTCTTAAGAGTATAACTCGTTGAGGGTAGACAACTCATAAAAAGCTTAATGGGAATATAAGTGTTCTCACACTCAAAATAAGATATCAAAAATAATATTATATTATAAACGGAAAGCTCTAAAACAATCTAGTAGCCTTGTTATCTCATAATAATCGTATCGTGAGATTTAATGTAAGCCTCATTACAAGAAACAAATTATGAGAAGAATACATAATTGCAATTATTCTGATTTCTGATTATTTTGATCTGTCTAATAATAATTTTCAAATATGCATGTTACATCAAATGAAAATTACCAACTGGAAAGCATGGAATCAATCATAATTATAGTTACACATTTAAATATTTGAATAGAATGTTGCATACATTCCCAACTACCTGGTTTGTTGTATAGATGTTTTGAACAGCATCTTTAACAGCAAGTTCAGTAATCACGATGATAGTCGGTCACTCCATTCATCACCTTTTATTCAGCATTTTTGTTCTTATTTTAGGTCACTTGAATTCTTCAACTTGTGTACAGTGGATATGGTAAGGTAATTAAATTATAATAAACGTTTTATACATACGTTTTAAAATAAAACACAAATATTTATTATTATATTATATATATTATATACATAATTTACATTATGTAATAATATACATTTACATATGTAAATTCTTCTTATATTCTTTTAAAATAGATTCTTCTTGCGTCAACGGAAGATCTAAGTGATCATCGTCCTCCATATTAACATCTTCAGAGAATCTTTCAAATGTCTATTGAATGGAAAATAAAAAAACAAAAATTTAATTATGTACAATAAAAATTGTAGTCAGCCATACTTCTACTTCAGTTTTCATTTCCGTTTTTAACTTATTAATAGCATCATTCATCTTAGCCGGCATACCAGAAGGACCTGCCACGTTACTTGTATCAAAACTAGAAGCTAAACATAAAATATATGAATTTTAATTTGGAACCAATAAATCGCTAGAATTATTTAACAAATAATAATTTATTTTTAAAGTCAATATCAATTTACAATTGCATTAACTATTTAATTTAAATATTAATTGATTCTTGGTAAACATTACACCAGCATAAAATAAATTAAATTCAATTCAAAGTAAATGATTTGAGTTATATTGTAAGAAAATCGTTTTTTGGAATATTTTGTACTTAAAGCATACCAATTAATCGCCATTAAATTAATTATACAATCAGCTCTGTCTCTAGATTGATGCTACATTATTAATGTGTTAATCTCATTCCTAATTTCATAAACTGCTTGTTCGGCATTATTTATTAATAATGTGATTTAAATTTCTCACAATAAAACATTTCATTAATCTAAAATTCGTTAAATTATCCACATTCACCAATCAAACAAAGAAAATCGATTATACAAAATAATAAAATAATGCCATAACTGCATTAATGTTAAATTATTTTGTTTCGCAAAAGTTTTCAAAAATTATAAACCATGCAAATGACCCTGAGATATTTCAAATTCTATATAATGATTTGATGACTAATTACCATTATTTACTGATGTGAACAAAGTTTTAAATATTTCTTCACCATTTCCATCCATTTGCGCTTTTAATAATAAGTCTGTAGCATCGTCTATATTATTTAATGTATGTTTAAGTACTTTTTTTATAATTTCTGAATCAAAACCCATGCCCATTAATTGTTGTACAATATTATCATCAACGGCAATATTTTTTGAAGCTTCTTCTTGAAGAGCATCTAGATTTTCTTGTAACATTGTTATCTATAATATATAAATTAAGAAATATTATCAATCTAAATATTTAATGACAAATAAAATGCTACATACAGCCTGAGTAATATCATTATTACTTTTTCTCAGTGCAGTAATGCATAATTGTTTCTTGAATCCCATATCAAGTAAAATTCGAAGATTTCTTGGATTAACCCATTCCTCATCATTATTATTTTTCATAAATGTATTTAATTTTAATTCTGATGCACCTCGTTTTCTTGCCTCACGACGATTTTCTCTTTTTTCAATTATAAATGTTATAGCCTGCTCAATATTACCATTACACGTTCTGAGCCCAATGCGTGCTTCTGCTAATGTATAACCTTTAACGTGAACATTCAATTCAAATATAAGCAAATGATAATTTAAATAAAAGTAAAATAATAATTCTGAATATTAATATATCTGTCAAAACATTAAGTGAAATAATAATGAGTTAATTATAGATTTATTTTCTTTTATTAAATTTTATTTCATTTTATATTATAATTTGAAATCTATCCACACATCAATCTTTAGATGATAACGAATTACATTCGTATGTGGATAATTAAAATCTATGTAATTCCTGTATATAATTTATAATTACCCATATCTAATAACATTAATATACTATTTTCATTAAGCTTTAAATGTGATAGTTCGGATTCGGCAACCATAAGCATAGCTTCTGCTTCACTTCTTCGATTTTGATGAAAGTGAATGACTGCTTGAAGTAAATGTAAACGCATAATTAACGCCTTTTCACTACCTAAAATATTACAATTTATTTGAAAATAGTTTACCGAACTATCATAATTTATTATTTAGTTATATTCATATATCATGATCGAATCACTGGAAAAAAAACGTAGACAAAGACACTTAACAGTATATTCTACAGTTTGTTGTAGTATAAATGATAAACATATTTTTCAATCAATAAATTATATTAACAAACCTGAACTTCCTTTAATTGCCATAAGTCTATTCATGTTCTCGCCATAAGATTTTTTAAAACTTTGTTCACATATGTAAAGTCTACGCTCTGCATCCGGTAATTGCGAAATACTCTATTTAAAAATTATAATTATTATATATTTTTATTCAAATTTACCCTAAATATAGGACTACTTACTCGGAGACATAAATAACACCAAACAATATCTAAATTTAATAATGCATAATTATCAACCGATTCTAATAGATTTGAATTGCAACAACTGAATTCTTGATCGGCTTCAAGAAAAAATATTAATGCTTCACTATAATTATCCTTTTTCAGGGCTGATTTTCCCTTTTCATGTAATGCTAATGCTAGCATTATGCAATTTTTTTCAGATGGTGGTAAATGTATTGCATTTCCTGATTGATCTTCCATCTTTTTGGGAATAAATTAAATGTTAAGAGAAAAAAAAGTAGTGTATAAAAACAAATAGTCAATAAATAGTAAAGATATGAAACATAAAAATTCATACAGAAATTCATACAATAATATGAATGAATGATTGAATTGTTATTGGAGTGATAAGCATGTTGCTCGATCACTTCCAATATCTACTATATCAACTTCTCTGAGAAACTAAAGAATATAAAGTGAGAATATAGGACAGCAGCAGATCGATCACACTACATATAATAATTATAGTAGCACATCTTAACATGTTAAGGACACGCTGGAAAATACATCAGATCCCTACATATCATGCAATCGTCAAATTCAGTTCCATTTAATCAAATCATACTAAATTCACCATAAAGTTAACATTTCACTTACATGCATAAATTGATCACTATTTGTTCGCATTAACAAATCAGCATCTTCCCTTGTTCTCCTAATTTTTTCATATATATTATTTTTAGAATTGTCTTCTATAGTTTCATCAGTTATGACAGCCATAATTTGTTGATTATTTTTAATGTATTGTTCTTGTAAACTTAAATTTAAATTTAATACTTTACCAGAACTAATTAATTTAATTCTATAATTAACAAAAGAAATACATTACATTTTCAATTAGTATAAATTAGCAAAGTAGAAACAAACCTAAATTCTGCGATTCCCAATTCTTTGGAAACTAAGCTCTGAAAAATCTTACCACTATCACTTAAATTTGTTTGAATTGTTATCAATCTGGTTCCACCTGCACCTTGACATTGATTTGGGGCACGAACTTTTATTGTAGCCACACCTTATCGAATAGAAGTGAATATTATATGAATATACTAAAAAAAAAGTGTATACAAAATTTTAATTTACCAGTTTGCTCAAATTCTTTTCGTGCTTGTAATTTATCAATAGCATTGCTGATAGAAAATGCATTAAAAATAAAATTAAAATTAAAAATCTAAAACATGTAAAATTTATTTTACTAAATTGATAATTATGGGATTGAGATAAATAAGTTGATGATAGGAAATTACGAGAAATCGAAAAAATCGAAATACTGCCATATCTGTCAACGAGGTAAAAAAGTATATTTCATTAAAACTCACCAAAAAACTAGTTAACTTAGGATATGTTTGCAAAATTATACGGAAGTATAGCAAATTATTGATTATATGCTTGCAATTCGCAAATATTAATTTACAATTGCTTTGATTACATTTGATTTTTACATGCAGCGGCATCTTTAACAGCATACACTTCCACGTTGCAATTAATAATTACAAGAATAAATAGTACATTTTTTTATGTAAACCCAAAATGATTAAATTCGAAGATAAGATTGTATAAAATCAACATAACATTGTTCGAATAAATACTTAATAAAAACTAACTGAAGGCATCACCATTATCTTAACATGTATATATTTGCGCATATGGTGGCATCAGGATGTTAATTTGCAATGTTCAAACCACATGTGAAAAAAAAAACATAAACCGAAAAGCTACATTAGTTGCTAATACACTATGAAATATATAGTTGGTCAACTAAAGATTTAAATTATGTTAGAGTACTTAGTTTATTGGTGATACCTTTATTTTCCTAAGTCCACAAATAAAACAATAAAAACGTATATTTCTGATCAGGACCACACGCAATAATCGGCATATATTTTGGTTGTGTATCCCGTGATATGACAGGTTTTGGTAAAAGATCTTCAAGATAAAATAAAATAATTATAAATTTATACAAGCATACACTAATACAGGATTCGCTATTAAAATGGAAAATATTTTCTTCTTATATGTAATACGCATAAAAAATAAATTTAACCTTTGCAATTCATTTATGGCTGCAATACAATAACCAAATGGTATATTGAGTTGATGTGAAAATTCTTTGGCAAGTTTCTAAAAAATAATTTCATATTTCAGATTATTATACAATAAATATTATAATTAATATCAAGGTAAACAAAGGAATAATAATTTTTCTAACCTCTAACAAAATGTCGGATGGTCCAATATCTGTCTGGTAATAAGGCTCCAGCCATAATTTAATAGAATTTTGATTTAACTTTGATCGTACTTGAATAAGAACATTTTCAATGTGTAAATCAACAGACATTATAAGCTTTCAATTTAGATATAATTATTTTAAATTTTAAGTAGTAATGATGAACATGAAAATGTTGACTTTTGTTTTGATTATAAATTAGAAGATGACCAACAACAAAAACTTTTGGGTGCGTTCGATACAGTTGCATTAATGACTGTTCGAAAAATTACATCAAATATAAATTTCGTCACAAATTTTTTATTATTTTAGGTTTGTCAGTTAATTATATTTAAAATAAAATAATAAATACATTTTATTAATTGATGAAATATTTGTTACGTTTGCTTTTAAATTCTATTTTTTATAAAAATAATACCATTTGACGGGTCTTAACATAAATTCAAAAAATCTACACGACAAAACATTAACATAAAATTCAATCGTCATAGTTGAGTGATTTTTATATATTTTGTTGTGGTCAATGTTGTTATGAATATTTCAATATATAAATATAATATATATATCATCAATATTTTATTGTTTACCATCTTACTGGCATTTAAAAATTAATTAATAAACATATACAACAAATTAATAATTAGGTTTATGAATTAATATGGCTCAGGAAACAGTTGTACAGGAATTAAAAGATATGTCAGATATCGAATTTAAAAGGGAAATATTGGATTGGATTGACAAAAATGGTATATCCAGTATACTTCAATCAAAGTTAAGAAAAGATCTATTTGAGAACTTCAATAGGACAGCACTTGGTAAGTGTACATACTCAACATTTATATTCAAACTCAAAAATTACATACAAAATTTACAATTTGTCATAAATATCAAAATCATCACGACTTTGAAACTAAAAATATAATAATTGTGTATACACATCGTTCCGGAAATTTTAAGGTCAGTTCTCTTTACATTTCAAAACTATATTAACCTTATTAATTTTATTGAATTATGTATGGTTCGTAATAGTGGTCCATTAAAGAAATAATTTTATTATCTATGATACTTATAGTTAACATATCCATATGAGTTCTATTCCTATATCAGCTGTTCAGAGTCCTATACATTTACTTATCTTTTTATATACGGAAAGTGAACTGATCGAAATCTGCTTCGTAATTCCTCCTACTTATGTTTAATAGATAATTAAGTCACTGATTCAAAATATTTAGTCAAACATTATCAATTAAATGGTGGGTGATAGCAACAAATGTTTCATTATTTAAATGGACAATTAGATAAAATTTTCAAATATTTTCAGGTCGTGAAATAACATCAAAATGTCAGCAAAGGCATCAATTAATGCTATCACCACTAATATTAGCACTGAACACATTAGTGGCCGAATTTTTATACAGCCAGAATTGCCATTTTTCACTTTCAGTTTTTTCAACTGAAGTGCCATATAAAAATACTATGCCAAATTTTGAAAATCATGAAAACTTTCGATTTTCCACTACAGATCTCTTTGAAATTTCTGAAGCTATTAATGTTAATGAAACAACTGCAGATGAAATTATAAAATTATATAATTCAAATAAAAGTTCAATTAATTCTTCTTTACTTTATTGTATTTTTAAAATAAAATTTAAATCAAATTCAGCCAAATCTCAAACGAAAATAATTACAAATTCAGACAATAATATTACTCATACCAATCAAGAGCACATTATCATCCCACCTAAATCAAATGAAAATTTTAAAAGCACTACCAAATTTAACGCCAAAATTAAAAAGGATAAAAAATCAAAATATTTTAAATATCTAAATAGATATTTACAATTATTATCGCTTCGAATTCGAGACATGTCCAATACTATGGACACAATTAAAGAATCAAAAAAATTTAAAAATAACATTTCAAGATTGGAAAATTCAAATGAAATTGAAAATATCAATAAAAGTCTTGATAGAATAACAGAAAATATAAATAATTTAATTCATTCAAATAAAAATGGCAATGAATTATCAACAATTATAAAAAGTATTGATCGTCTAACTGAAACGCATGAGAAATGTTTAAAAAATATTGAATTATTTGCAAATTATATGCATAATACTAAAAATAAGGTATCCGATGAAGATCATCAATTTATAAAAGTCAACAAACAATCCTATACAGATTGGGTTAATGAACTTAAATCCTCGCAATATGGTCAACGATTTATTGCCCACCTGGAAGATTCACTGAAAAAGACTCTGGCAATGGAAAATGCTAAACTTGAACGAATATTTAATGAAAAACTGGACAATCAAAAAAAATTATTAAAATTATATTACAAACAAAAAATTTTACAAAAACTTAATGCCTCCAAATTAAGTGATTCAAAAATGACGCCTGGAATTGCAATAGATGAAACGGTTGAAAGCGATTCAAATAAAAAATTTGTATTGAAAAATATTTCCGTAAGTTAATTGTAAATTTAATAACATTATTTTATTAAAAAGTCGCGATATTGGTATGTTTATTTAATTTCTTTACTACTTGAAACAAAGTTACTTATTCGATTGTTGCTATTCATTATACAACTAAAATCTGAACAACCAGAAATAAAAACTGTTTCAGCTGGTCAGTAATGTTTTCAGTTTAATTGTGTATTTGCTGAATATCATTTGAGATCAGCATAACGTATTTAAATTGCATCCGATGTTATGTTCTCTAAGTACTTTCTAGTTAGCTTCCTCGTCACACGGTATGTAAGTTCCTTTTATGTTGTTTGAATTATATTATGCACGAGTTATAATGTATCTAAGAACAATTACGTTTTATGGCCCCGCAGTTCTACCAACCTGTTTATCCAGTTTTGTATTAAAGTTTTATTAATAATGAACTCATTATTATACCGAATTGTGCAGCAAATATATATATGATATACATATGAAAGTGATACACACTTTACTGGAATCTCAAGAATATTATTTTTATTACGATGTATCTCTTGACATCAAATTATCCATTAAATCTGTATCGAATTTTACCAATAAAATAATTTAAATTTTATACTTACATATAAGATATATGATAACCCTACGATAAAAACGCTTTCAAATGGGACAAACTTTATTATACATAGCGATTTTTATATTACTTCAGATATTTTATATAGTTTTTAGATTCATCTTCACAAAACGTAGCAGGCATCATGATTGTTTCATCCAAAGAAATTCAAAATTTAAATACTATGTAAGTCGCATATTGAAGAAAGTTTATCAATAGTTTACGTATAATTCTCTTTTATAATAGCTTACGGTTTAAATTCTTGAACTTTCCACAGACAATCGAGATTACAAAATAATAACGATAACATTATCGAAGCCAATCCATCCAAATTCAGTGACGACGAAGAAAACTCTAAGAATTACACAGCAGATAAAAATCATTTGGATCATATCGTTCAATCAGCAAGGTATACATTTTCTCCCTATTTCATTAAATTTGAATTTGATTACCATTTTAATGAATAAAACTTTGAAATTCCTAATATTTCACTTCCATGTTTCTTATTATTTTTAATTTAAATTTATTCAAAAACTGCGTATAAAAGAATTAAAAAATCTACTTAATTTTCTCATCTTAAATTCGACACTTTTTTCCATCTTGATAACCTTCAGAAAATAATATCCTTCCTAGATTGGGTTTCCTTTAACGTGCTTAACAATAAATTTAAATTATTATATATTTACAATTTAAATATGAGTACATTTTAATTTTTTTAATTTTTTATAACTAAATAAGTTTAACAATTAGTGGCAATTATATAGATTTTTTTTTTTTAACATAAATAATATTTAAAGATTACGTCTTCAAGGACTGGAAATTGAAGGAGAAAGTTTAGATAGGTCCTTTCAACGATATTTACAGAAACAACATGAGGAAAAAGAGAAATTAAATTGTGATGTAAAAACAATTTGGCAGAACTATAATATTGGAAAAACTATTTTGAATACTACAAATACATCCAATAATACCTTTAATGATAGAATAGACACTGTCAGAATTAATAAATTAGGAAAAAGTGAAAATATGTTCACAATACCAAATTCAAATCAAACAAATATGAAAGTAAATAACAATAAGGAAGATCATAAAATTAATGACTTATCAAATGAATTTATCAATTCTTTTAGAAATTTTGATTCCCGAAAATATTTACATGAATTTTATTATAAAAAAGCAAACGTTAAAGCTCCTCAACATATTACATTTAATCAAGAACTTCCAATAATAAATACTCGAATTAGTAATGTTGTAAATGAAGAAAAGGATAATGAGTTTTATTTAGAAAACAATGTTTTCAAAATCCAAACAACTGATTTTAAATCAGATACTAATACATTACCATTACCAATTAATAATGTTATCAGAAAGAATATGCATAAGAATCAACAAGTATTAAATAATATCGAATTTGATGATGTTGATAGTAATGGTGTACTAGAATTTGAACTAACACATGACAATAATCGTTTAAGTAATTCCAAATCAAATGATTTAATTATTAAATTAAAAAATAATAAAAATGTATCTGATTCTCTTTATAATACTTTGAATAATGCTTTACAATCTAATTCAAATGTAGTCGAAACTGAATCATATACTGCAACTCCTGTTCAAAGAAATTCAAGTAATGAAGAAGCTTCAAGATCTGTGTGTACTGCAAATTCAAAATCAATTGATTGCCAGAAAATTTATGCAGCAGAAATTTTGGAGACAAATGAAGAAGACATTCAAATCACAAAGTGTACAACAGAATCTAAACTATTACACAATCATTCAGATCAATTTTTAATAGAGCAGTCATCATTGCATGCAAGTAATTTTAATACAAAACATACTTCATCATCATCTGAAAGTGAAGATAAAATTATGTTATCAACTGGTAAAAAGAGTTCAACATCTGAAGATTACTGGAATTAATTATTAATTATATGCATTGTATTTTTAATGCAAAATAAATGAATTTCTACATTCTTTCTGAATCATTATTTTTATCTAATACAAAAATTGCGTTTCGGAACTATCCACAATACGTATTTTGTAATTATATCAAATAAATCGTGGTGATAAGGTGCAATCACCAAATATCGCGATGTATTCGTATATACTAATATTGATACCATGAGCACGTGAATTTACATGATTCGAAAAATGGTTGGTAAACACCAAATTTCTATCTGGAGAAGTTCGTTTATAAACACGTTCTGAAAGTAGTCTTCTCCTGATATGGAAATTCAACGTTGTGTGTTAAATACAGTAGATAATGACACGTTGAATATATATTTTATTTTCGAATCACACAAAAATGCTTTATTTTGTATATCTGACATTATGGGATTCCAGAAAAAACTGCTAGAACGTATTTTTAGCGAAAAAATTAGTATTCTAAAACTAAATCCAGAATTGTAATTAAATTATTGAAATTAGTATTTAAATTAATTGTTAAATTTGAATTTAATCATTATTATTTCTGTGTAAAACATTAATGTATTTCTAAATAAATGCAACATAAATAACTTAATTTATTCTAAATATTGGTTAATTATATTATCTTTTCTTAAAAATAGCTAAATTATTAAAATATTAATCATAAAATTATTAAAAATTATTTCTCAAATTATAAATGTAATTTTATTTAAAATTGTACAAATGTATTTAGAAAAACTCTGAATCCAATTCATGGAAGGTTTACTGCTACGCGATGACTAAAAGATTTTATTCCATGCAGAGTGTATATGATGATGTCCTCTGACAAGGAAAATTAGAATGACCATATTTAGGTATTAAACAGGTGTTCCATTTTCAAAATCAATTTCAAATAAATTAGCGTGTGACTTTCTTCGTTCTTTTTCAATTTTATCTAAATCAAATGTATCACCGAATTCATTACAATTGTTTTGCAATGAATCATGAAGATGATAATAATTTTGTTGTTGTGAATTTAAACCACTTAAATGATGATGACTTTTTAATTGTGATCTTATTGAAAAACTTGGTGATACCGGTATTGCATTTGGCCATTGAATTGATGAAGGTATTGGCAATGATGGAACCACCTCAGCACCAGTATATGCATCACATTTTCGCATATTTCTTGAAGGAAGTGTATCATAAGATTTTTTATAATAATCATTGTATTCACTTTTAAATGTTGGATTATTAAATAGACCACTAGCTGATGTTCGACGAATGTTATTAGAATTATAATCGATAATATCAAAATTACGTTTTAGGAAATCTCGTGGTAATGTTTGACTTTGATATAAATTATCACGGGAATTATTTCTATAATGTAAACAATTTGTGTCTAAACGATTGTTAAGAAAATTTCTATCACAGTTGTCTAAATCAAAAAGGCTTTTCGGATAAATTTTGTTCATATTATTGGAATTATTATTAATTAGTTTATAATTATTCCTATTACTGCAACTATTGTTACTCGCAATTTTGCCGTTATTATTACTATTATTATTACAATTATTAGAATTAAAATTCATTTTATTGCTAATGTAATTAGAATTACTATTAATATTATGATTGCTATTGCTATTACTATCACTATTAATTATAGATGTATTTGATGAAAATAATTTTGATTTTTCGAAATTAAAATCAACTAAACCAAAAGAATTACGATTTTTTCGTAAAGTTGAATAGTGATCGACAATGAAAACATTTGGTCTATCATCAGTACCATCATCAACAACAACATCCTCATCATCATCATTATCAATATAATAAATATTCTTTGGTGTAGGACGTGAACCAGAATTTTGACAAAATTCTCGAAAAAGCTCATCTTTTGATTTTCTTCGCTTTGTTAAAACATTTTTTGTCAATCCATGCACATCGTCAATACTATTATTATTACTTGAATGGTTTCCTAAATTAGTTTGTACACATTTATTTGGTGATATACTCATAAAATTTCTATTATTATTATTATTATTATTGTTATTTGAATATAATAAATCAGTTGTTGTTGAAACACTTCTTGTCATTGGCAATACTTCAGGTATATCAAATGGTGATATTTTAGGTGCCGGTTCTGTATATAATTCATTTAAACTTCTAGCTAAATTTTTTGAATGTACGCCACATTTTTCACTTTTTTCAATCCAGAATCTGTAAATAAACTACTGAATTAACACAAAAATAAAAAAAAAAGTTATTTTTATTAATCCAAATAGGGCTATATTAAATTTGTTAATTTAATATTTTACACCAACACCTTATAAATGCTATTATAAAATTGACTAGTGGACAACTATTGAAATTTAAAAATTTTAACAACAGTACTGAGAAACAACAATGCTCTTCGAGTATAATATGTACCATTTGTGCAATTCGATCATCTTCAAATGTACTTTGTTGAGTATCCCCCTTAATGGTGCGATGTTTTTAGAACGCACCAAGAGTGATAGATGACCGGAAGACAAGGCTTACAAATAACTAACAACGTACTCGTACCAACACAAACAATGACAAAAAGACAGTGCGTCTCAACTTATTATATGGTATAGTAAAGATTATTTGTGTGTTGCGGACAAAATAAAGTAAATAAAGTGCAAATAAGTTGAAATAAAAAAAATAAAATAAAGGTTATATAAAAAGACAAAGAAGAAACAAAATAGAAAATATTTAAACATCTCACATCTAACAACAATTTACCACATCCCTATTATCAACAACAACAACATCATCACAACGTTTAGCTCCACGACCAACCGATCCCGATGAAGATGAAAGTAGGATAAAAGAACACTTGTGAGTACACCCATGAATAACTAATTAAATCCATATTACATATATAACATTATCATAATAATTAAAAACATAATTATAAACAATAAAACT
>JANSTX010011889.1:0-18379 GCA_027564355.1 Penthetria funebris
ATACATATATAAAACAAATTGCATTTCTTGTTTACAAATTATTACGAGTACACTTTTAAATTTCAGTTGTGCATAGTGACAAGAAGGAAATATCTCAGAAATTTAACGACTAGTATAAAATATATCAATCCATTAAACGATGTGTACAAATTATTAAATAGAATGTTAATTATCAAGTTATTGGTGTAAACATTATTTTACTTAAACACGTTCTTATTATCACCATGAATATACAGGTATGTGACAAAACAAACTACTGATTTATGAATAATTATTAGGTATATACTGTATATATGATTACGAGCATGTAGAGAATTTGATAAAATCTTAAATTATAGAATTTAAATTTAAAAAAAAAAAACAAAACAAAACTATGTACATTATTCCAAATCAAAATACATGCACTCGAAAGTCCAAATACAAAAAATTCTAAACAACCAAAAATTTGATTTAGTACAAGATGCAGGATTTCGATCTTGGTTTTATTAAAATCGTCGAGAAAATATTAATGAATAATGTAATGACTGCGAAAATACGGTTTGCATAGTTTGTTTAAATTTAGAATTCGATTAGAACACAGACCAAATTCAGACTTTTCTGATACACGTAATAACAATAGTTTAACAATGCCAGTCAAAGGATACAAATCTTTCAACTTGACAAACGTGAACAAATTTATGAATACGTTACATTATTGATTTTATAAACAACCCTTTAGAAATCTTAATTATATTAGATGTTTTACATTCCACTTACATATTTCACACTTTTATAGCCATTTGTTTCTAAAAATGGTAAATGAAATATATTTTATGTGTGTAATCACAACACTTTTATAAATCAATTATGTTTATTATGTACTAGTATCATGTTACGTATAATGCTAATTTTAACAAAAAAAAATTTTTTAAAACCTTGACCAGTAGAATTTTATGCATAAAATTAGTATCTTAGTATTTAAACCTAAATAAAAAAAATATTTTGTTTTGAAATACTCGTATATGATTAGACCTTAACATATTTACAAAAAAAAAAAATAGATGTTAATAGTAATAGATATTACCAATACAATAAATACGAATACCACATAATAACAATATAATTGCATGCACTTTCAAGTAATTTTAAAAAATTAGTGCATGTATTGTTTATAAATTTGATTATGAAATCTTACAGAAAAAATTAAGTATGTAAGAGTGTTCAATATAAATTTTAAGAAAAAAGATTTCAACAGATTAATCGTACTGAAAAATTTAATTAAAATTATATTACTGTATACACTAAAAATCACACATTTCTCAAATTTGAATTTACTATGGAATGTTGTTCTCCATTATTGTGCATATTAGCTGACGGAAGGAAAAGAGTGGCCGAATAGCATCTTGAGATTACTCAACATATATTTATCTGCCGATACAGTACCACTGGAAACATATATCATTGTATTGCACGAATCTGTGGAATTCATTGCAATTGCCATTGAAGTTATTGACATTAATGTTTCAAAAAAGTATATCACATTTACGTCACTGGTGAATATGGCGATTTATGGCAAAATGTCAAGTCCTGTTGGAATAATCAACAAGTGGAATTCAATTGTTTCTATATCCTAGGTCTAAGTATCTGCGTATTATTTGATTTTTCAATATTTTAAATAAAATTACTAATGTTACAAGTGCGACCCTGTTTTATAAATTTAGTACTCATTCAAGAAATCGGTACATATTTAATAGAGGGCGTTCACAAACAAAATAGACGACTAGAAAAATGTATTAGGTACTTGAATAAACTGGTAGCTTCGAGAAAAGTTCAAAAGGTAAACAAAAAGCTAATATAAATAGGGTCGTTATGAGCAAGAAAATATGTTGAAAATATAGCTTAATCAAATACACATCGAGATTTTGAAAGTAAAAAAATTGCATCGTGAAGTATAAGTTAATAGAAAATAAAAACATTTTGCATAGTAAAATTGTATTGTATTTTCCTATAGAATTAAGATAAAATAAAGCTTTTGCTAAAGTGCAAGTAAATATTTTATTACTACGAATATAGCCTTTACGTTAACCGCTCGCCCAGGCTATTTATCAGGAAATCAACGTTGTATATGACAAATAGCAATCTCCCAAAAACACACGTTTATAACACTATACATAAGCTTTGACAAGTGCGCACTACTGCCTACATATTGGTTGATCAAGAAGGGTATTAAAGTTATGTTATTGAAACCAAAAGATAAGTGTAAAGTAGGTAATTGCGATCAGACACCAATACGATTGATTCTAAACCCTGACCACCGCTCTTCAATTGTAATGACATTTAATTGAATTAGAAAGTTATTTTTCATTATTATTGTAACAATTCATTGCATTATACAACTCTTTTGATATTAGTAACTTGGACCCAATTCATTTTTAGATATTATTTGAAAATAAATACAATATTACATGCAATAGCGAATGTTTTGATTAAAGATAAGTATTATATTATCCGCAAAAGTTCATGATATATTGCCGTCTTCATATTGAAGACGATTTCTATCAAATTTAGCAGTATTAATACGAGTGAAATATATATTTGTTGGATATTTATTAAAATAAATTGCATCATCTTATCAAATAGTAATTAGTAGAATACCGCCGATTGGAAACTATTTATAGAGTCAAATTATATTTAGGTTAAAATATAAACGGTAAATGATTTGCATATTTCGTTAGATTGATGTATAAAGAAACACATATTACCTATAGTTTTCACCAGAATATTGGATGAACAATCTGAAGATTTTAGACGATACAGATGATAATGGCAAATGATTGTTTGGTGTGAACAAAATGGAATTTATTATTAAAAAGTGTTTTCAACACCAATTTGCCATATGATCAATTTTACGACCATATGGAAAGTCAAATAAATGTATTTGATTGATTATTTAAACATTATATAAGATCAAATAATCAGTCAAACACATATTGGAAATTGAATTCGGGACATATATACATGAGAGGTATACGCATCCTAACCACTACGTTACATTGACTTGTGATAATTTGAATTTGCAATTGGAAAGTTAGCCAAAAATATGTGTTTTCCACAAAAATTCGAAATAGTTTAATAGTACCGCCATATACGCCGACATGATCGACGCTGTCGATATTGACAAAATGAAATTATTATGTATAAAGTATATGCTGATTAATTTATCTCTAATGAATATAACATTCAATAAGTTATACAAATGTATATTATTTGTTCCTTGTTACTTTTTTTGAATTTAACAAAATGCATTAATAATAATTTAAATATGCAATCTTTGTCTTTCATTTAATCTATTTCAATCAAATTTGCATATCAAACGAAAATTCATATTATTTTTTTAAAGTAACAATGTTTGATACTCGCCTTCCCCATAGATATAAATAAATGGAATATACGAATCATAAGCATAATATAATAATTGGATGTGTGTTCACATTAAACAAATTCACGTGAATTTTGGCTATACAAAGATTAAGATAATAGCAAAAGAAAATGCTGAAAATATGCCAACGCACGTATGAGCAAATAAACTAAAATAAAATATTATTTATAGGTACATACAAAAGGGAAGCAACATGATTTTGAGAATCAATTTGCTTATTCAAACGAAAAAAAAAATACAAAATATGTATGGTACTAATTATAATTATAAGTTATGAACACAATATATCATCAATAGTCACAAGTGCATATATGTCAGTCTTGATACTGACTTTGAAAATATAATAAGTACATATTTTACAGGTTTGAAACTCCACCAAAACGCATAAAATCCAAAAAACCCATACGAACCATTTTAAAACCATCAAAGCTATTTTGGTTACCATTCCACTATTCCGGTATATACTAAAAAAAAGGTTTAAACAATCAAAGCTATATTTGTTAGCATTCATCAGTATCAATAATGTTGATGTCGCTGTATTAAATATACTATAATTCAAATTTTCGTTAATCAATTTTAAATAACGACACAAACAGGAGCAAAGGATACTAAATCAGACATAATATAAAATCCGCGTTAAATATGCGACCCTATATGGTGTAACGGTTAAAATGATAGAGTGGCATTACAATATTAGTATTAGAGTAGTACTAGTATTATAGGAGACTGGTACATAAATCCCCAGCTATATCTAGAATGTTGGTGAGCTATATTTCGTCGATAAACACTACAGATATACTATACTATACTTTTTATACTATACTATACTTTTTAGTTCAGATTATCTATTAAGAATTATACAGTACTTTAAACACGCGTCATGCAATGATTGCATTTTGTTTGATTTTTAACCACGTGGAGAAATAGTCGAGATGATTTGTACAAAAATAAAGTATAGGCAACTTCTATATCAAATTGGTCGGCCTTATGTTCTGACTTTTATTTTTGTTATTGGCACAGATGTAAAATAAAAAATATACATTTCAATTTAAACTGAATTTTTCTGGGCAAATACGAAGTAAGAAGTAAAGGTGCTGAGTGCTTCATGAAAAATGGCGGTTTGTCGTTGGTCGAGATGATGACGATATTGATAAAATACAGTTAATGTTGATAAAGTTGCAGTTTTAGAAATATAAAAATGGATATATAGTACGAGTTACTAAAATTATTCAAATGTATGTCTATTTTTAGGCCCTGGGAACGAAGTTCCAAGGGTCTATTGTCTATGATTCCGTTCATGTAACGCAAAGAAATAAACATCTCAGAAAAAAAAACACAGAAGTGCTTATAATTGAAAAAAAAGTTGATTTAAGCATGTCGGCCCATCCGTTCATCCGTCCGTGCGCACGATAACTTGAGAATGCGTCGAGATATCGCCATAAAATTTTGCACGTGTCACTTTTATCTGATTTCAGAGCCTAAGTTCGAAGATGAGAAAAATTGGAGTACTCCTTCAAGTACCTCCCATACAAACTTTTTACTCCTTTTTCTAGATTAAAATTGGGTGTGTAATATCAAAGACATTATAAGAAAATGCATTGAGCTATCGCTATAAAATTTTGCACGTGTAACTTTTATCTAATTTGTGAAGCTAAGTTCAAAGATGAGTAATATTGTAGTACTCCTTCAAGTAGCTCCCATACAAACTTTTTACTCCCTTTAGATTAAAATTGTTAGCATAATCCATACAAACTTAAAACTTTACATGTATAACTGATATTATAATTGAAAGAATGTGTGGGAGTATAAGCTTTATCGGATTACTCCTTGAAGCACCTCCCATGTATATTGTGAACGATAACTTGAGATTGCTTTGACATATCGCCATGAAATTATGTACGCGTCATTTTTATATCATTTATGAACGATAGTTCTATGGTGAGAAAAATTGGAGTACTCCTAGAAGTACCTCCCATACAAACATTTTACTCCTTTTAGATTAAAATTGGGTGTATAATATCAAAGATTATTATAATTATGCTATGTATAATTATATTGATTTATTAATTAATTAATAATATAATTATGTTATATATAATTATATTGTTCTCATGTATTATATACCTGTAATTTTAGGCGGGTAACAAAGTTTCAAGAGACTATTGTATTTGAGATCATTCGTGTATCGTCTAGAAGGAATAATTGTTATTATTATTAAAAATATATGAAAATGTTAACTTGATCAGATAACTTCCTAGCGTACCTTCCATGTATAGTTTTTACTCCTTTCTGATTAAAATAAGTTATATGATAATAACATTCACTAATTTAAGCGAAAATTCTATGAGATATCAACTATTTTGCAGTTCTATTTAATGAATACTTATATATTATGTAGTGATCCGTTAAGCAAATTCCAGGGTCTCTAATAATTGGCAACCAATTATACGTTTCTCTTGTTTTATTTATTTTTTTTTAATAAATTCTTGTATCTTGAATGTACTCGTATTTTAATTATTATATAATATGTAAAGTACAGAAAAGTCATTTCATTATCAGAATTATTTATGTGGAATGGTTACGTGTATATCAATTTCTATACATGTATGATTCCAGCTTTGAAAATCAAAATAAAGTAAACTGAATTTGGTTTTGGTAATAAGATAAAATATAGTAAATAATGGATTAGTACATAAAATAATTTTAATTAAAATCCATAATTTAATAAAAAAAAAGCATGTTTATTGAGTTCCAAGTTCTCAATACTATAACCGAGGGAAAACGTAATGTGTACAATAATTTATTAATTCAACAGGTTGAAGGTGCATTGGCCTTATGACATTTATGGTATACGTATTTATTGTATATTGATAAATTAATCTGGTAAAATCAATCAATCGTCTACTTTGTGAGTTTATAAAATAATTAAAAAATTATAATATCTTCAGAGAACAGTAGTCTATATTTACAATTTTACATTACGATCATTTAAGGTTCCTGTTAATCTGTAACGTTGATTTTATAACAACTATTATAGCATAACAAGTAGCTGCAATATTACGTTTGAGATGTAGAAAATAACCCAAAACAATATTGAAGATGAAAGTTAGTTTACATTTACATGATGTGCATTTTTAATTTAATTGTTTAATTAAAATGATAATCAAGTCTGTCAACGAACTTGGGTCATGTACATAAAAAGAATACAGTGAGCTATATAAATTTCAAGATTATTAAAATTATGGAAGTAATATATGAGTATATAATAGCATAAAAAATTACAAGAATTTGCACTTAAAATATATTTCCTCGAAGTGACGAATATAATCGTAGAAACAAGGAAAGATAAAACAAACAAAAAAATATCAGAACATAATGTATAATGTAAATTATGTTTAAAGCAATCACCTAAAATATTACGACAACCATACTTGATATTATGATTTAATGCAATTTCATCGAATTAAATACAAGTCAGTTAGTAATAATAATTGAATGTACTTAAAAAAAAATATTATCCATACCCGTATTTTAAAACAGAATTAACAAAAATTAGTGTAATTAGTGTATGCAAATATTTCAAAAATAAAAATATAAAAGAATAAGTAATTTTTAAGTACTAAATTGTTTACTTATTGACAAAAACATATTATGTTATGTATATTTCATAATCTATGTAACAGTGATATCTTCTGATGAATATATCAGAAATAAATTAGACCACATACACATTAACAATAGGTCAGATTACAGCAAGGTATGTGTAATTTGTGATGAAATCTAGAAATTCACTGGTGCCAGTGATAAAACACAGATCCGGAAATAAAGTTAGATTCCAAATTAAATATTTTGTCAAAATAAATGTTGTATGCTGTTCAACATTATCAATGTCTGCATTACATTTTTTCGCTGATAATATATTTTTTCTTTTATTTATTCATACCAACATCTATGGCTATAGCCATAACCAATTTCTACCAAAATTAAGAATTTAGAAGATTTTGACATCCAGAAAGTATAAAATTTATTTAATCATAACCATTTCCACGATGAACTCATAATACACTCGTATACATTTTTATAAGGTTATATTTGATTGATTTTGCAGTATCTTTGCAGTATTTGTAATCGTCAATTTTTATCTAAAACTGGAAGAAATGTGATGAATAAAAGATGAAAAATATGTTCAAGGTGAATAACTAAGCTATTGATATGTCCGGTCAAACGCGTAAATCTACAAGTAGATTACATCAATAAAAGAAATACTGATTCAACTAACGAATGCCACGCATTATGTAATGTGAGTATTATGTGTGAAATACTACTTTTATCTATCTTTAGCATCTTAAATTGTAATTAATTTAAATGAAATTAAAATAAACTGTACACAGAATACACGTGACCTCAATTCAAATTTCAAACAAATTTTTTTAACTAATAAAAAAAAACTTACATTGGCTACTTTATTTGTATAGTATAATTAGATAATCACATAATATAATCATTAAAATTTTCTTTTTTATCTTTACGAAAAACAAAAATTCATATCATCATATTGAATTTTGAGATCAAGTTTTATGATATTTGTGCATTTCTGGACAAATCAGTTGAATGTCGTCACGTAAGACAACTTTTACTGTGCACAATTTAAAATTTATTTATATTAATTTCAATTTGAATACTCTTATTTTTATAATAATATTTAAAATATGTTATTGATATATTATTAGGTCAACAAAATGCTTCATGTAAATATACTGTAGATTGTAATGTTTAAATAATAGTAATAAATTATGTATACGATAAGTTTCATCAATTTATTTGAGCTCCATATAGGCAGTTCAAATTCCACAAAATATGCTTATTGGAATAATTACTAATTAGGCTAATTTTAATGAATAGATAATAAATGATATCATGTGTCACTGTATAATACTCGTATTAAAGAATATCCCTAAAAGGAGTACAACCTAACAACAAACCATGAACAAATAAAAAAATACATGATACACACCACACACAGACACCACACTACAAATTTAATGAATAATTGATAGGAATAAAAATTGTAGATTTAACTAAAAGTAGATAATTAAAAATATGTAACAATTATGTAAATTAACTGAAAATGTTGGTGTTAAAAATAATTACCTTCGTTTCTCATTTGTTTTTGACTTCTTTGTAACCTTATTGTTTTTGTCAACTTTTGTGAAATGTGAATTACACATTGTAAAATCAACAGAATTTCACACAACACACAATTGAAAAAGCACAATATGCAACACTTTCACTTTTACTTCAATATTTTTGTGATTATTTTTTTTTTTTTATTGTAAATTTCTCTTCTGTCACTTAAAATGTACACACATTAAATTTGTGTTCATTGATTAAAAACATTTTTAATAAGAAAAAAAAAAACTCAAATAAAAACAATAACTTTATTGACTTCCATTATTATGTAAATTATTTGCTTTTCTTTAATTTTTATATTGTTTTTCTTTTTTTTTTTAATTATTTTCAACACTATTTTTCACAAAATTAGTACGCACTTTTCGTTTTCATTACGACGATACGAGACACGAAAACAATTTCGCAATTTCAAAAAAATATATATCATATTTTTGACATAAATTTTCGAAGAATTCAAAATGGTTTATGTGGGGTAGTGTTGCCCAAACAAAAATAGTTTAATATGTTGCGTTTAAAAAGTATAATGATAATTGGTAATGCAGAATTGATAAATATTTAAATTCGTTTTACCAGAAAATTTATTGACAATTTTCTTATGAAATTATGAATGGCTAGAAACTACTTCGTTTAACAATGTTCTGTAAATATGGTTCAAGAATATAGGGTATGATGAGATAACATCTATTATAAATCAAGTATGTTGTGCCCAAGTAGTTGATACCTTGCCACAATATAGCCATAACTAGACTCTCGCATCCTTAGATTTAAAACAAAATAATAATTTAAAAATTTATAGTTTTTACTAACAATGAAAATGCATTTCTTTTCTCTATCAAGTATATAAATAATCACCCAGAAAATCCTACATAGGTGGAATATATATAATTATATGAACAGTATATTTAGCATAAATGTTCCTTATAATATAAATATTTAATTTTTGTAACAAAATTCAATTAATTTACCTTCCTTTTTAAACATTTCTATTTCAGTTTAAATAAACATCACTAAATAATACAAAACTAAAATATTAAAAAAAAAAAAAAACACACACAAATTTAATATTAATTTGTATTTGTTATTGAACTACTATTCTTTATATTATCTGTTGATGATTTTATTGTTTTTGCCACTACTATTGTATCATCATCTTCTTGATCAACTGAATCGACATTATTTTCTGTTGATTTTGTCGTTTTATCTGTATTTAACATTGTATCGAAATCATCATCATCATCAACATCACCATCATCACCAGTTTTATTATAAACATTTGGATAAAGTGAAAAACATTCTTGCATTGTTTTGAATGTATCATAGCAATCTGAACCTTTTGGACTTGATTCACTGTAAAAAATTAAATGAAAATATTATCGGAAATTACTTATGGAACTTAATGATAATACAAATGCACAAGTAATTTGTTCATAATAAGGCAAAAATTGATTCAAATATAGGAACAAGAGGTGACAGAGATGGTAAAAACTGTCGAACAAGTATCACATATCCAGAATAATATATATATTGTAAAAAAATGTTGATAACATCTACTTATAATGACAATGTACCTAATAAATGCAGAAAAACTAAAGAAAAAAAAAAACTACTTACCTATAATGAAAACAGGAGAATGCATCACGAAATTCAACACCACATGGTCCAGTGGCCATACCACCTAAACACGGACAATTCCAATTAATTTCACCACTCGGTAAAATGAGTCCAGGTGCCGGTTCTGTTTCAGGTAATTCAATTTTACTTGGTACTGCATGATCTTCTTTTGTTGCAAATATTACTTTATCTTTACCAAATTCTTTGCAATACGACATAATTATGTATTTCTATATATCTATATTCTTTTGCTATTTTTTCCAAGAAACGACCACGTTATTCTCTAAATGTTTATAATTGCAGACTTCAAAAATGATTATTAAATCACTTGATTCATAAATGGTTTACCAATTTATGTCAATTAATGATAATAGAATTGTTGAAGCACCTAAAACCTTAAAATAACATGGGATACCTTGAAATGATGATATTAATGCTAATGCAGCACGTAATTTAACGTAATAATTTTCAGGAACTCTAATAATTGCTCTTCGTGTAAATGCATTAAATTTTAGAACATCAACTTTTGTGTGACCTCCAATTTCACCGAAAATTAAATACAAATTTTGATCAATTCTTCCCTTAAAATATACTGGTAACAATTGATCAGGTTTTTCAGCTAATTCCCTAAATAAAAGAATAAATTTAATATTAATGCATTTTGTATTCATTTCATAATTTGTATAATTTATTGCAAGCTGTTAGCAAAAAAAAAAAAAAAACTAACTTAACCTACAAACATTTTACGGAACACTTACAATGATATATCTAAATAATAATAACCACTCATTATATAATTAAAATAAGAAAATCCATGATGTCTTCAATATTTTATCAAATATTATTTTATTACATAAAAGTATTTTTAAATTTTCTTTTTATCTTTTTTTTTTTTAATGAGTTTCTTCACCTCTTCTTCGACACACCAAAAACCTCCGACAGACTTTTTACATCAATAATATTTTAGAAATTATGCAATTTTTTGAGGTTATAATTTTATTTTTGTTTACGAAAAGTTTTCTTTGGTGTGTACAAATATCGACGTGAAAATAATTTATTGTCGATAATGCAAACGGTGGTGAATTTGGCTTTTAAAAAATATTTAAATGAATTTTAATGTAACGGTTTTAAACATATTTTTTTAATTATTTATTACTTTTAAAATCACATGTAATATGTATATTATCGAAATAATTACTAAGCAAATTACGTTTTTAATTTTAATTTTATAGTTTACCAAAGTTATACTAAAACTATGTAATCAAACATTTCTGTGAATAAACAAGAATTCAGTGCTCCATTAACGTTTACAAAGTAGGTACATTAATTGTGTTTTTAAGAACTTTCCCGATTACTATCGTACAATCATCATCTTACACTTTATGTCTCAATATAGCGCCAGAAACATTTAGATATGCATCTAATGTACCTGTTGACAAAAATTTTAAATTGTGATAAATGTTATTTGTTACCTTCCAAAGTCGTAGCCATAATAGTGCCGATAAGCAATTAGGTTTTAATAATATTCGTTTAGATTTTTTTTTTTTTAATTTGTGACAACCACTACATTCTATTTAGTATACCATGTATTTGCCGATCCTTTGTTCATGTTTCAGCATCCCCATCTTGTCAAGAAATGTTATACGGTCATCAGGGGTATAGGTAAAGATGGATTTTCAAGATGTTAACCGCTCACTCTATTCACAATCAATTATAAATAATTCATAATCTATAAATATGGACAGTGCTAGGCCCACCAGGTCTGCTAGTCCGCGCTTCGAATCGATATCGTGCACAATAATATAATATTTAATAATATAAATTAATGTGATCAACTTGATTTTTAAATTATCCTTCAGTACAACTCCCAAATGAAAGGGAAATTAATTTCACAGCACATACTCGTATATTAGGTAAAAAAAATATTTTATTTTGTTATAATACATTTTTTTTTTTTATGAAAATACGTTTAATATTAAGGGTTATATATATTTAAATTACTAATGACTATCTAATGAATAAATCCTTTTCGATTAATAAATTAAATTATTTCTGTCAACGAGTAAAAAAATCGAAAAACAACTTATTTTTCTTTAGCATCACCAATTCCATCCGGATTTATGGCAAACGTTGCTTCTGATTCTGGTAAACAGGGTGAATCATATATTTTACATATTCTTGTTTCAGCACGTCCTTTACGCAAATATAAACGTGTTGTTGATGCATGAGCAATTATATTACCTCCAATTGGTTTTTTTGTATCTGTTTGATATAATCCACCACCAGTATCTACTTGTGCAACAACTTGATTTGTTATTAATACAGCAACGCCAAACTGTTTAAATTAAAAATAACAAGTCAATAATATAATTATAGGTAGTTAATTTTAAATTTATATTTTTTTTTTTACCTCATCTGCTAAGCGTAATAACATACGTAAAAATCTTCCTAAATGCATTTGTCGATTACTTAATTCACCACGTCCACTATAATCGGTTCTATATAATGCTGTTGCACTATCAATAATAAGTAAGGCATATCTATAAATATACATGACAAAAATCATTTATTCATAATAAAATGACATAATAATAGATAAAAAACGTATTCTTTTTTTTTTTTTTTTTTTTTTACAAACCTTGATTCAGACATCATTGCAGCTGCCTGTATTAATAATTGTGTTTGATGATCTGTATTATATGCTCTTGCATAAGCAACATTATCTAAAACATCACTAGCTGATAATTTATAACGTTCGGCCACCGCTAACAAACGTTCCGGTCTAAATGTTCCTTCTGTATCAATATATAAACATTTTCCTTCGCCACCACTTAAACTAACCGGTAACTATATAGTTACAATAAATAAAATAATATTGAAATTAACGAATGATATAAAGAATTTTGATTTTTATGTACTTGACATGTAACGGCCAATGTATGACATAATTGTGTTTTGCCTGTTCGAAATTCACCGAAAACTTCTGTTATTGAACCTGTTTCAAGACCACCAGCCAATAATTTATCCAATTCTCTGGAACCAGTTGTTAATTGAATAATTTCTGAACGTTTTTGATGATATTCGGTGGCTGTTGTAAAGCCCATTGGCACCAATTTTGATGCTTCCAATAGAATTTTATCTGCCTTTGCTTCTGATATGCCCTTAATTGTAATTAAATGTTTTTTTGGTGTGAATGCAATTGATTCAACTGTATAAAAACCGGCTTCTTCTAATTTTTTTATATCACCTGCCGTTATGCCATTCACCTTAAAAGATATTTTTTTTTTTACATACATTTTTGTTTTTCATTGGTTTTAAAAATAATGCATTGAAATAAGACAATTTAATTTAACCTCTAATTTTGAAATTAATTGAGGACCATATTCATCATCTCCCTAAAAGATAAAATAAGAAAATATGTTTAATGTAACAAGTGATTGATGGTGTACATATTTTGAATTGATTGTAAAATTTCAATAATTTAATAACTACTTTTAGACGAGTGTGTAATACACAAGGAAACATATACTTAAATAATCGTATTACTTTCTTAACTGCGGCATTATGAAAATATTCTTACATTTTCATGACTACCATTCAAACTCAACGTGAAATAGACAATTGTGTTATATTAAGAGTTATGGGTTAGAATCAACGACAAAGGTTCCTGATCAATAAAGTATAGAAGCCCTTTTAGTGGTGGTCGTAAAGAACGTAGTTTTTTTAGTTATTAATTTCAATTGAAATATGACAAAATTGCAAGTTCGGTGGAATACGGTTGAACCGTCAATTAGGAAGTAACATTCAAATTCGATAAATCAAAACAATTGTGTACTTACAACGCATTTTACTAAAACGTACGTTATGCTAAAGATTGTTACTCACTTATGAAAGCGTGTACGATTTAAAACCTGTAATGCTTGTAAATTGCTAAAACCGGCGACTGAACTACCGCAAGTGGTTTCAGAATTAAAGAGGTACACAAACCTGATATTCTTTGGCCGAACGAGATATGATGAAAAGAAAGTACAACTTATAATAGTAGTAGAATTAGTACGTATTGACTACAAATTAACTATATTGTATGGTATAATCATTTGCCATCATACATTAAATCACCTTAGCCCAAAATAAGCCAGACAATCAGATTATGTTTTAGACAAACAGAAAGAAAAGGTCAAGGTTCTGGTGAGTGTAACTTACTGTTTACAATGAATATACATATATTGTATTCATGTAATGAAATCAATTAACTGTCTAATCTATAATAAAATACAGATCAGCAAGATTCATTAGATTAACAGAAATTTGTAAAGGCTGAATGATAATAAAAGAAATCCATAATTTTAATTGTTTTTAAACATGTATTTTTAGCTGTAATACAATGGAATTACCTCAACTGCTGTTGTTGCTACCGATGATATATCTGGTACAATACATCCTTTAGTCGTCATAATTAATAACACTTTTTTATATAACACTAATTTAATTTTATAAAATTTATCCCATTAAATTACCACAAATTATGAAAAATAACACATTTCAATATTTCATAACAAATATATTTATTTGTCAAATTTAAAATAAATCCCTGCAAAAAAACGTTGTTACAAAATTCATTCTGGTGTTGAAACGAATAACTGCTCATTGTGTGGTGCGCGCATTTTCAAATACTTTGCTTTCGAAATCAAAATGTTCGAGAAAAAAATATGTTTTTAAATACTTTTTTATTTGGTTATTTAAATTTTATATAGATAATACATATGTTACATATATTTATCATTATTTAAATATACAACTTGATCTTTTTTTTTCAATTACCTTACGGAAACAATTTTCAAAACACATGAATTGCTGTAAAAACTGAGCAATTCGTTATTCTTGCATGAAGAATTGCGTTTCGAAAATATGGGCGAATTTTGTTTGAAAACATAACCTGAAATGTGTATATAGGAAATATAAAAATAAATACGATTTATTCAATTAAATTAATAATATTATATACAGAAAAGATTAAATATTAATTAAAATGATTGATGATGCTAAAAGATATTTTACTGGATTACTATATAAGTAAGAGTATTTTTTATTTTCAAAAAATTATATAAAATTTAAAAATTGTCCCATTATTTTTATCTTATCTATTTTGATTTTAATATTTATTTGATAATTTCAATCAAAAGATAAACAACACTTTAATAACATATCAGAACATATAATTTCAAGTAATTTAATGTATTATTTGAATTTGTTTTTTTTTTTTTTTTATACAACAGAATTACAGGTCTGCATTGTATCATTGTATCAGATCGTGATGGTGCTCCATTAATTCGAGTGCAAAATGAAAGATCCCCAGATTTGGCAATGAAACCAACATTTCTATCAACATTTACAATGGCAACCGATCAATCAAGTAAATTGGGAATTGGTCGTAATCAAACAATTATATGTATTTATAGTAATTATCAGGTAAATTTTAATATTATATTATTTTATAATTGAACATTGGCAGCTTCACTCTATTATACAATTTACCATTTAACCATCAATTCTACTGTAGGTTGTACAAATGAATAAATTACCACTTATCATAACTTTTGTTGGAAATGAAAATTGTAATACTGGACATATAATAGCATTAGAATCTCAAATTGACGGATATTTAGAAAATGTTAAATCAGCTGTAACAGAAGCTTAAATTAATTAAAATTTTCTAAAACATTCTCCAAAAAAAAAACTACATTTTATTATATTTGCCATGACTTGATTACAATGACGAAGACCGCGACTCAATAACATATGACCTATATTTATAATTTGTTGATGATTACCACCAAGATTTAACTACTGTTTTCAATTTATAATTAATTATTTACGTTAAACAAAAAATACAAATACACTTTATTTATAATATTATAGAATATAATTGAAATTGTTGAACATAAAGTTTATTTATTTTTACCATTACAAATTATTATAGTTATATACAAACAAAATATACAATTATACAATATTGCAATAATATTAGAAAATACGAGTTCGAATGGAGTGACCGACTATCATATTAGTTTTGAGATGCGGATGTCCAACTTTTGGTTCTTGTCCATCTTACTATATCTTGAATTTGGCATTCATCTCGAATATCATCACTTAATTTCTGTTGTCCTCATAATGTTGTTTAGTTCTGGACATGTCACTACAGTTTTCAACTGCATATGTTAAAATGGGGCTTACACATGTTTTACAAATTCGTACTTTACTTTCCATAGCAACATGAACTTGTTTCCACAAATGACGTCACGATGGCATCCATATATTGATATAGCCATGTTGGCTTGATATCAAACTTCGCGACAGTAACATCTCGATATGTACTTGCTTCTGCACCCAAGTAACTGAAGCTCAAAACTTGCTCAATTGGTATGTTTAAGACCATATAAATTTGTGAGTTGTATTCAATAGATTTCGCCACAAGTTGTTGTTGATCTGTTCTTTCTGAAGTCATTCTGTTTATCGCAAATTTATGGTCAATAATTTTAGTGAAGAGTTTCTCAACAGGTCCCTACCATATTTCGGAGACACGTTTAAGATTTTTATATTTTTCAATGTTTTAATTGCTTCAGTCAGATGTTAGTTGACATAAAAATTATTATCTTAAACTCTGTGTCTCAATGTCTCAAATAAAACTCTTATTGTACATGAACATTGTACATGTACATGTACATGTATATTGTACATGTACACTGTACATTTTACATGTACATTGTACATGTACAATGTACATGTACAATGTGCATGTACAATGTACATGTACAATGTAAAATGGAAAACAATGTACTATTTATAGAAAACACATATTGTGCAAGTGCTAAAGTAAGTCTATCTGCGACTAGTGATACATTCATTTTTTATAAGTCATCATTCAATATTGCAAATATGGTTGCAGTAACACCGGCCCAAATGTGCACATCGTGTTGTATTTAGACACATTATGTTTTACATCTAATGTCAAAAATATTAATTAGAACGATGCAAAACTGCATGTCGTCTTGCAGCAATTTAAATCATGCTTAAGATTTTAATCATATTCCAAAAGTACATTAGAATTGATGTACGTGAGAATCAAAATCCGATGAGTTAAGACACATTACCATTAACATTTGTAAACAGTCTATTTATATAATTGCAAACACAATTATGTCTTACTTTATTGCATTGAATTTTTGCAAGACCCAATCAATAAATAATCATTTTTAAGGGAGTAAGTAGTTCATACATTGAATGAGTAAAAAAGTAAACTCACAGTTGTTTATGGAGTGAGTATGTGTTTTTGTCGTATATTGAAGATAACAACACTTAATACAATCCATAATGTATTTATTTTTTAATTAAGGCAACAGCTAACAGCTGTATACTTTAAAAAATAAATTTTTTGTTAAAGGACGTCATCCAAACGCAAAACTTTAGAACAAAAAATTTAATATATTTATGTAATTTCAGAAATAAAAATTTATTTATTAAATAATACTAAAGTATATTTCATATAAGTACAAAAATTTTAATCCAAAATAATGTCACTATATCATATTTTTTAAAATTTTATTTTCACAAACATAAACAACAAATAACAAAACAACCATTTTCAATCACTAAACATTCGAATGACGTTTACTATTCACAATCAAATAATAACGAAATGCCATGGGCACGATAGTCAATTTAGTTACAGCGGTTAACAAAACGCAATTTGTTACAGCGGTGCTAAAAACATAATAACTAAATTTCATCTAATGAATTTCGAAAATCAAAAATTTTTATTGTTTAAAATTGAAAATTCAAAATTTAAAACCCGCCCAATTAGCATATGCGGCGAAATTATACTCCATTCGCATATTAAAGATGACCTCCTTTCGTCGTTGCGCTTAAATCAACTCAGTTTGTTAAAATAATTATTTTCGCCGGTGTACAGAAACATACTCAGTTCATCATATTAGGTGCTCTTTTGACATTTCGCTTTGCGCATTCGCAGTACCATCTTTGTTATTGCTTTATATTGATTTTTTATTTTTTTATGTTTTCTTGTTTTCATTTTTTTTTTTTTTTTTCGAAATTAAAATTATTGTAAATTATCCTTAACATCCCGATTATTTATTTTCACTA
>JANSTX010011900.1:0-18377 GCA_027564355.1 Penthetria funebris
CTCACGTACCTCTATTGGATTGGTTTTGAAAATAAAATTTGAAATTGGTTTTATGGATATAAATTATGGGATGTATATATATTTTCTTACTAGTAATTACTTTCCTCACTGGTACGTATCATTAGTAATGTGTCTTCTGCAGGATCGCCGCCAACTCTACTTCATTCTATCGGGCCCTCTATACTTGAGACTCAATATCTAAAATTTCTTACACACATTCATCGTATTAGACTCAAGGATACCCTTAAATGTAAATTCCCAAAATGGATATCTTGAGTATCTTGATTTTGAATCATTATTAATAATCGTAGTAGAATATCTTAAGCATATACCAATTCATCTGACTATGGCTACACTTGGGTAAATGTCAATAACATTATCAAAAAAAATAGTTATGTATGACAAAATGATAACATTGATCAGGCATTCGATATTTTTCGAAACATATATCTGCACACTGAAACTTGAATTATATCTACGATTAATATCAATATAAGTAACCTAATGATACTATTTAAATTAAAAAACAAATTTAACAAAGTCATCACATGTCTAAATTATTTAATCCTCCCAGATTAGCTGTCTCAATTTCATATCATTATGAGATTTCAAATTAATTGTTAAAACACTATGGCAGAACAAATTAAGCAATATTACGATTGGTCAAGCTGACGAATGGAGTGGTCGATGATTCATGGTTACGTAACCTATCTTGTGTCATCCAGGATATCGATCACGATATATATATATATCGGTAATGTGTGATCGAGACTAAAAAGATGGTATTATTAGTGTCGTGTTTCTCGATTGGTTGAAAAACCATCTCAACAACGTGATCACCACTAAATTTGATAAGTTCTATATCAAATATAGAGAGTTTACGTGATCACTAACCAGCAATTATTAACTTATTAACTAGATGTTATCCTATTTATACTTTCTACAACTTACGTAAACATGACTCCACAATATTAGTATCCTAATCGCTAATAGACCTCTATGAATTAATAACTGAATACATACATGGTAGAATACTTATGTGTGCTAAAATACTATGTGATCATTACTCAGTGATCGGTCTATCTATCAAATTACTGGTATCGATATAACACGCTATTGTTGGTAATTCCTTCTATAACTTACCCAGTTCCAATTCAATATACACTCCCCTAATGTACACATACAATTTAAATATATCTAACAAAACTATATTGTGATCAAAGGGGATCGATGCGTTTTCATCATTGCAATGCACATTATTCACGATTTGTTTATGAATTATGAAATTGAATTTGAATTTGAAAATAAATGTATGATGATAATGTAAAATATAAAAAAAAAAAACTCACTTTCTTCGTGATTTTGATCAATGTCATTCAAAAGCATCGAATCTTTATTTGTTGTAGGTGATTTATCTTCATCTTCTTGTTCATCATCTATAAAAATAAATAAAATATTAATAACATATTAAAAATAGTTTTTTAATTACATCATCTATTTCGACATCATTTGGACAACATCGGTTTTATATAAATTATCATTATAGGGAAAGTGTAGTCATCCGGTGAAATTCCGGATGGAAAGAGTAGCTGTAATAACTGACGATATGTATCACCTTACTGAACATAATAAACAAGGTTGTTGTAATAAGTACATCAGGTTAGAATCAATTTGTATTCGTAAAGAGAATGGGCTGATTTCAGACCTAGCTGTTCGGGCACAGGTCATATAAATACGTTAATAATCTTGGTCGAAAAATTGATCAAAACGCAAATAACAAATTGACGGTCTTGATAGTAGAATAATGTGGATAATTTGTGAAAGCAATGGCATACCGCCCAACATAATCCGTGGTCTTTATCGTTTCTATCGTGACGTATTTGATGTACAATCAGTTGTTAAGTAGGAATATATTTTGTCGCATTCTTGTTTCTACGCTTCTTAGATTGAATTATAAACAAGGTAAAGAACGAACCACATAGCACGAGATGCGGTATAATCAATCGACGTGAAGATCTTAACTTTGTCGATAACAAATGATTATAGACACAAGAAAATCTGAGCGTATAGTGAAGTGTAGTTTACAGATCGGTATACTCATAAATGTTTAGTAGACGAAACTAATGAAGATTCTGACTTCAAGTGGATGTAATACATTAATAGACGAATACATTAGTTAATAGAAAGCTTTAAATACTTAGAAAGTTATTTGGGCTGAAGATGTCAAATCACGTATATAAAAAAGCGCATCCAGGTGTTGAGGTAATGGAGGTAAATGGGACAAAATTTCTTTTAAGCTCAAATTATGTATATTCACGACAAATTGTTTATCGGTAGTATTGTATGACTGCGCGACTTGGAAAGTGACGACTACCATCATATCATAAATCCCAATTTTCATCAATAAGTGCTTTAGACGAATATTAAGAGGCTTTTATTCAAATAATTTGTGAATTTGTGGCGATTGTCGAATCTTGAGACGATGAACACGATTATCCGACGAAGAAAATGGAATTGGAATTGGCACGGTCATACACTGAGGCGTCCAGTCAATGATATCGCAATATATGCTTAAAACAGCCATCCACAGGGTAATAGAAGACCCACGGTCGATAAAACTAAAACGTTGTCGAGAAATATTATTAAAGAGACTGGCATCTGTGGTAAGATGTGGTAGAGTGAAGTAAAGGTGTTGGCTAGAATCGAGAACAATAGGGGTTGTTTGTCGCTGCCCTTAACTACCGCGTGGAGCGGAGATTGAAATGATGATGATAATTACTTTTAGCCTGTATAGGGTAAGGTGATATTATCATTATCTATGTGCAAAACGAAGTTAAGGTCAGAATTATTTCTTAATCTGTTCTATCTGGTGTTGAATATGTATTACAGAGTTCTTAGTAAACAATGATCTTGGAGAAGACTACATCATCCTATACAAGCTATCTAAAATATCTGGTAAGAAATTGCTTTAGTGACAAGTTTTAAAGTAGACTTATTGATATAAATATACCAATGGATTGATTAAAAATAGAATATATACCATATAAATCTGTATAAATGTTAATCCTTTGTATATGTAAACATTAAAATTTTTATTGAGTTTAAACGATAAAAATTCCCACACGAAAGTCAAATAAATCGATTCTCAGGATAATTTCACCTAAAAAATTATTATAACAATTTTTTTTTTGAAAAAGAAAAACACAACCTAGAATATAGAATACGGTATATATATAAATATTATCCATGTGTACATATAGTCATGTATGGGAGCCCCCGCGGCTTCAGCAATATTCCACCGTTTTCCAGTACCACTATTGAGTGCGAAATGCACTCTAGGGGGCCCTAAACAAAAATGAATCATATGTATACAACAACATACATGGGCGCTCTCCCCATAATATGTTTTTTGTTTTTTTTTTCTGTTTGTTAGGGTAATATGTGCATGAAATCATCATACCACATGAACAAATATGTGGTGTTATTTGAATTTTTATTTTATTTTCATAAAGTACCTATCGTGTACATAGAACATTATTAGTTTTTCAAGTAATATAAACGATGAGAATTTTTCCTCTACGTTCTTACGGTAGGTACCTCTTTTCAACAAAGTTATGTTATGCATAACGTCTTTAGATGGTTACCTATAATTATATGGGCCACATCTTGTGCAATTGTACTATTCTATTAAAGAAAAATTAATTAAATTGATTGTATGTATATTGATTATAGGCAAATGTGTATACATAAAGTCCCTCTCTTACTTTTATACAAATAGGTATAAATATTTTAGTCCTTGTGAAAATTTATTTACCATCGAATAAACTAAAAGGTTATCCTTAAAAGAAACGAGCTTTTAAGCACATTGTGCCTATATATGTACGAGAACAAAATCCAAAATTTATTGATAATAATTTTCTTTATAGCTATAACTAAAATGGCTTTATTCTATATTTATACTTATTTCTCCTTTATTGTACATATTATATAGTCAGATAGTTAGATTTTCTGGTGTTCCCAATTTACAAATATCGAATAATTCTAATATTACCCCAGGGAATATTAATCACATCCACGTAGATTAATTTAATATGAAATGACCATTACCGCATATAAAATAATAAATAATAAGAAACTCGCGTGTATTACGATTTAAGATAGTCGTAATATTTAAGATTTTGCTTTTAAATATTAAAATAATTTCATTTTAATATTATTTAACAGAATATTAAAATATTTTTTAAAGAAAAGATAGCAACTATGTTTCGAAGAGTTCTCACAGGTATATATATGAAATGTGATGGAAAATAAGATGGTATAGTGAATTGACTTAAATAGAAACCTTCATATCAATTGAGGATTAAAATATAACTGATATTTAGTTTTACATGGAAAACAAACATCAACAGGATACATAAATATAATCAGTTTACAGTAGTACATATATTAAGTCACTATATACTCTCATAATTTTCTAAGCTTCATTAACCGAAAATTATAGTTACAGTTATATTAATATCAGCATCCTCAATTCTTGTCCCTTAGTAAGTATTTCAAGCAGTAATTATGTACAAATGCTACAAATTATGCAATATTAACGTTAAAGACAAGGAATTAGACAATTTATAAAACATTTTAGTTCAGCTAATATACTTGCCTTTCATGACTTATTATTAGTTATTCATATATAGTGCTTGTCAGTACACTTCTCTATCAGTTCCTATCTGATGCATTATCACATTCATCGCACATGAGTTTCCAATAACTGCGACGATCTATCGATTTTTAATTTGATGAAATATCATCACATTATAACGCATCTAATGCAAGTCTAATTTATAATTGGAAAATGCCTGGCATAGGATACGTTTGAAAATGTTTGCTCATATTTCAAACCTATCCTATGCATGATTTTAAACTATCAAATTTTAAACTATCAAATTTTAAACTATCAAATTACATAAAAAAAAATGCAAAAATTCACTAACTCATGCATGCATAGTGTTTTAAATTAAAATTGTCTAACCAATGAATTTGAGGACGACTGTTGATCATTTTATTTATAAATGCAATACAAAGCTAAACTAATTTGATTTCAAAATATTTGTGCATGTTATTATGTCTGCGAGAAATAGCTGCTTTAAGGCAACATTTTGAAGCTACGTAGTCAATAACGACTGTATACACAAAATCATAAGAAAGAATGTGCTAACAAATTCCAGACTCAGATGTATCTTTAAAGTGGTTGCAATCTTTTCTATTTCGTCTTTATTTTCATATCTATTTCCATATATCATTTGTAAGATATAAATGCTGAAAACTTATTCGATTTAATTGGAAAAATGCATGTTTATGATTTTTTATCTGGAAAAGTTTTAATATTACAATCGATATGGAAACGATCGACAGTGATATTGATATAATTTAACAATTTTAGACAGCAACTTTTTCCAACCAACCAAGAGATACTACACTTACACATCTGTAGAATTAGTTTCCAAATACCATTGCCATAAATGGATAATTATACAAACCAAATATATTTCTATCTAAAGTAACATTGACAAACTATAGGCTAATTAAAATTAAACTAGTATTGTGTATAATACATAAAAACGTTGACGGGAAACAGATGTAACAAAAAAATAAACATCTCTATCATAGAAATAGTAAAGATAGAGGTCCTGTTCAAACTCAAAGTTTTGTTACAAATACTCAAGCAAACGGTGGGCAATTTACTAAACACTTTAATAATATACAGGATCAAAATTACGACTTGTGTAATCATCACCAGGCACACTTCTTCATTGAACGGCAATAATATCAACATCATACATTGAACAAAATAACACGTACTTCAATATAACGATTATCACTACTCAATGTCATCCATAATTAATTATAATGATTTCTAATCCATAATAAAATCATTCAATAATAAAACTATTAAATTTTTGGATGTGATTCCTCTATCATCTTTTTGTTTGCGCACTATTTAATCAAATATTCCTTAATGTATATGTGCAAGTTAGCTGAAACTTTACCACAAAAATCGATCATTCGTCACTACAAACTACAGACTAATAGCAACACTTTCGAAGAATCTTTGATCCTATACACAATAATAGACATATTGGTTAGAGTGACGACTGCAATATACAACCGTTAGCTAACCATTGCAGTGACACTTAGATTTTGCGAAAAATGCATTGGTACAATATATTGTTTTCATGAACATCTAATAAATAAATTGTCTAAAAGTCATAATATTTATGATGGTATCTCACTGACCCACAGATATTCGTATAGATAGGATTTGATTCCAATTTAAAACTTTAAATTTAAAGTTTTACATTTTAAACGCTTATAACTTAAATGTTTGCTTACACATCGCAATATATGAATACATGTCGTATATATATACATATTTATAGGTGTATATATATATATATATATATTTATATGATATTCACAAAATACCGACAATACAGAGTACATTCATAAAATGTTATTACAAAACTCCCATAACAATATATCCTTATAATATTGCGCCCCATACCACCCCCATTGTAACTACAAACTAATATATTTTCATATTGACGTGTCTGTGTAATATTCTGTATATAGGTGTATCCCACGGGACCATGTGGCCCCAATGGGATAGTCAGTTCCACTGTGAGATAGAAGCAAAATGTTACATAAAGAAGAAGCACATACTATAAATATAAACTTTGTTAATGTATTTCTTTTTTTTTTTTATCTTCTAAATTAAATTTCATGAGTTTTCTTCCTTATTTTTCACCAAATGAAATAATGTACTTTTATTATTTTTTATGCCAAAGTGTTCCATTTTTCCTTCGGTTGTTTTGGGAATGAAATTTAAAAAAGAAAATCAAAAATAAACAAGCAATTATAATAATAAAAAAGAAACTTACGTTTTAAAGCTCTTGGCTTTGCTTGTTTCCTTCGGGACATCACCTAAATTTAACACATATTTATTAGAAAATTACGGTTATTATTTTGATTCAACTATTTATTAATAAAATTGTCACAGTAAAATTTAATTTTAATTGTGATTTTCACAACACATTTTCAATTATCAGTTTAAAGGAAAATAAAAATAAAAGAAAAACTTGTGAAAAATCATGTAAAATCGCGGGAAACACTCAATAATAAACATGTAAATATTCATTGAACCGTGTCGGCTTACTGACACTGCCGGAATGTAAAGGAAAGAAGAAGGAATTTTTTGTTTACACAGGAAAATTTAGAAAATTCCTTTTTCTCGCATGAATTCTTCATTCTCATTGTTTCTCTTCTCTTCCACACTCGTGTTATCCTTTGTGATAAAAAATTTTCTCAAATTTTCCCTTTGAATTAGTATTTACTATATAATATATTATTATTAATATTGAGTTTAAGGACGTTGTGCGTATCTATTTATATAGTACCCTCATATGTATATATATATAACTATATATACAAATATCTATATATATTTTTATAAGAGGGTTGCTGTTTTTCCTTATACATGAAATCAGCTGAGTATTTTATATTAACGAAAAAAAAAAAGAAATAATAAAGGTTAAGGGTGAATTGGTGTAAATTTTTATTTGTGGGTAATTTTTTTATGTGATTGTAATTGGTTTATTTTCTTTAGTTGTGATGATTAGATTCAATTTAATGATTAATTTTTATTGGAAAAAAAAGAATTCATGCATGAATAATGAACAAATATATTCTAAGATTAATAACTAGGAATCAGGATGGAACGTTGATATGCAAAAACACACGTGTATTATGGTAAGGTAAAAAAATGGACAAGAATCTTCTTTTCATTGTCTTATTACTTTTTCAGAGTCGATCCTCCCTCATGCTTCTGAATCCATTTGTCTACACGTTTCTGTTTTGTGAATCGTCACCTATATGTGTATGAAATTTGTTCAAATAATTTTGAAGAATAAATAAACAAGTATACCACTAATTACAAGTAAAATACAGATAACATAGTCCATAGATTGTATAACTATTAATGAATTAAATGCAAAACACTGATGTATACCATCGTTAAAATTGTATAACTTAGTCCATAATTGATTCCAATATAAGTTCTGGTATATGTTTATAAATACAATATATATAAATCAGGTATAATTAAAGATCTTAATGTATTTACGGACTTTGTCAACTATTTTCTATTAATTCTATTAATGTCATATGTATTGTAGAATTGATTATTATTATCTCTGTAAATGTTAATATATGAAGTGGTCAGTTGTCAGTTGTTAACAAGCCTTTGACGAATCCGTGCAAGTTTTCTGAAATATTAATCAGATCGCTGAGTTTAAACTAGATGTAGTTGGGACTATATTCACCACTGTATTGAATTATTTGACTGTGGAACCGAAAAACTGTGTAATTGATTGTACCATTTACCATATTTTGTTACATATTTGCATATTAAAACTGGCAACTGAATAGCGTGTAATTTGGTGGAGTACAGATCAAGATGATGATCACCTTTATAAATGGCAAATGTGAACCTGAAATTATCATTGTCTATTTATAATTGTATACACGATTCATGGAACGCAACAACGGACCTTCATATCATGTTCTCTATAACGTTCCCCGAGTGATTCGGAACGTTACTCTACCAGTATATTTTATTCATTGACAATGCAATAATGAATAATCATTTAAGAGACTGCAATTAAAAACAGGAATGAAAATATAATTTATCATCATTATGTGTCGATGTGTTAATTTAATAGCAAGTTATGTGAATACTCATTATCATTTAAATTTTTGCTCCACCTGAAAGCATATGGTGTCAACGATTAAATATATCTGTTCATTATATGCAGTTAGCATTTAATTTTCTATAGATTATAGATATCAACGCGTGTATCTGTACTCGTAAGTTGCAACAATCTGCATAAGCACTTATGATATAAATAATAATAATGAATCGTAATGAGCTGAAAAACGAGTAGTCTTTCCTTCCTAGTTACGTGCTCGATAATAATATTTATTATAGTGTCCATGTCGCCAACAGTGATGTCAGAAGTATCTGTATGGTTGATAATACATGCAATATAATGGCAAAAATGTGACACAAACTCTGCAGAATTGTTCACACTTTTATCGTAGTGGTTCAGTATGGATACATTTAGGATAAATGTCTCAACAAGAAAGAACATCTACACACATGGTTTGGGATGTGGTAGTAAGAAAAAAAAACTATCACATGTTGAACACACACGTTGCACAAGTAATGACCCACCTATAATAATGTTATCGTCTATATACCTATCTGTGTGCCTATATCTAGATACATCATGAATAGCTATGTCTACAAGAAACAAAAACCGAAATCATGTTTGTTGTATGCGACCCCATAACATAGGCACATGTTTTCGCTATTTGCATTTATCGCATCTTAGATTCATAACTTATAATGTTAATATTTGTCATCATATCAACTTGACCTGATTACATCATATATGGGATCATGGGACAGCGCATTTATACGTTGTTACTTTGCCGTTATATTAAATGTATGTTAACATATCAAATATGAACTCAAATTATCATAATTGAGTTTTATCAACTGCAAAATATAGAATCAATTATAATTTTCCGGATTATACAGTTCAATAATTCAGTAGAAATTGGTTCCTAGCAACTCCACGACAAACACAATATTATCACCATCAGTTATCTACATTTACCGCGTTGTAGCTTACAAAGTTATCGTATGTATACCTGTGACTAAAACCAGATACATCATACCTGTCTCCACACAAGAAACAACAGGAATACATGTGCCTTGTACACATTTTTATCCTTGATGTTACCTTATGTGTTTTTTGTGTCTGTAATCGACAAAATAGGTAATTACTTTACAGAAACATATATGTGGACGGATTGATGTTAAAATAAATAAAACGTTGCCGATGGGTTTAAATGTATTCTCAATTTCTATATTACTCCTTCAACCATACTGGAATGTATTACATTCTGCATGGATTGGTTTAAAAAAAAAATGAAAGCGTCCAACTCAAAAGTATAGTGTGTAAATAAGTGTTTATTTGCCATAAATTCATCAATCCATTTTGGAACAAATGTTTTGATTTAATAATAGAATAAGTAAATAAAGAATTACGTACCTGATTTTTATCCTTTTGTTAAAAATTGCTTCAATAAATGTTTGTGCACTATGAATACTTTTTTTTTCTGTTGATTTTAAACAATCATAGCAATGTACTAGATCTTTACATCGAAAATTTCCATATCTAACATAATATCGCAAAATTTCTGCATTACCATTTACATTATAAATCATATAAATTATTGTGAATTGGCAAAAAAAAAAATAAACTGTCAAAATTTTACTTATTTTTTTTTATGGCTATTGTTTTGGTTTTCTGTTTTCTGTTTTCATTTTAAAATAAACAAAACAATATTAAAAAAATAATTTTTGTGTACTGTGCTGTGTATGAGAATAATTTATTAAATTAATAATAAAAAAAATGGATTATTATAGTACAAATTTTGGACCAAGCATTGCCGATTTACCCATGGAGGTAAACTTTTTATTTCTATTTTTGTTCAACATATGTAGTGTGTAATAGTTTCGCAACATCGTAGTCTTAAAACCAATAGACTAAAAATCTCGAAAATAAATTTTCACGTGATAATGACTTGTTACGAATTTTCCATACTTTTAATTATTACGCCCAATTTAAAAATCATCAAATTATCATAATCTTTATATTACTTTAAAAATAATATACTTAATCAATAAATGATTATTACAATTGCAAAATGTTAATTGAAAATTGAATATTCAAGTGTAACAGCTGTTTATATTATTAAGAATAATTTTATTTTATTGTTTTCTATGTTTAAAATTTTAACATTAAATGAAATAAGCAGGATATTATTCTTTAATTAAATGTTTATTTTATGTTGGTCGGTCGGTCGACTTATCAAAAATTATTATGAAAAATAATCTCGCACAAAATGCTTCCTCTGGGGCCCAAAGTTCATACTGTTTTATATATACTCGTGCAAGTAGCATAGACAATAAAACAAATAAAATTTAAATTCAATTATTTATTTGTCCGTATGCATTTTATCGTTAAATACAGAGATCAGCAATTCTTCACTTCTTTTAGTTGGTACATGCTTTCTGGTCTGCACACTTAAATCTATCACAATGAAAACACTTTGTGTATGAGTGACGAATGCAAGACAAAATGTATTCTGAATAGGAACACCATAGTTATATTCCTATAAGAAAACATCAATTATTTTTGACGAATCTAAACTGATTTAATGAGTGTCATGTTCAAAATTCATTTCCATATTTTTAAGGTTCGTTTGTATATCTAATTTGTATTCCTATATTTAGCAATATCAAACCACTCGTCCTGTTTCACGTTTTAATAGTTTATACATTTCTAAATCGTGACTGGAATGAGTTATGTTGTCTTGAACCTCTCAGTGTTCCACCACCTTTTGCATATCAAGACAATATTTTAATTTCTCTTTGCAATTTTTAATAGATGTAACTTAAACTACTTTGTATTTTTCAATGTCGTTTTGCCATTCATTTTATTGCATATTACTTTTAATACGATAATTTTAACCTTTGAGTCTCAAAAGTGCATTTATAGTGGCATTTCAATGTTCCTCAATCGTTTGTAATCTGCATGTAACATCAAATGTGTTAACATATATAATTTAAGTTTAACAATCAATTATAAAATCCCTAGCTACCTAGTTTATTGGTGAAATATTTTTTGTAACCACTTGACAAACACGACATTGACATCATCTTTTTAGTCTCGATCACCAGCCATTACAGGAATATTTCGTGACCGAGTTACCGATGAAAACGGGTTTAGTAACCTCGTAGATGATAGTTGGCTACTCCATTCGTCAGAATAATTATAATATTGTTAAAATTATGGTTATCATTAATGATAAGATTAATTTTAATAACAAAAGGTGTTTACTGTTTTTTATTTCAATAATATATCAGCACCTGATTTATATTATTAGACATTGAGGATTTTTTAGGATTAGACTATTCACAAAAAAGTATTGTTTATAAAATAAAAAAAAATATTTTTTTTTTATTATTAATTATTCTGATTCAAATAATTATCACGTCTCGTCTATTACTCATATTTTATTTAAATTATGAAGTTTTTTTTTATTTATTTATACAAGTATTTGTTCCATATATTATTTGTATAGCGTCAATAAATAATTTATTTAATTAAATTTAACCATTGTACAATTTTTTTTAAAAATATATCAATTGAGAAATTAAGTATGTAGAGTGGTTACGTTGATTAAAATGTTAATTTTAAAACATTAATCTAATCTTGAATAAAATATATACATACACACATATTGTTGAATTTATCATATGACCCAGCTTTGTTGAATATTTTGCATTTCGTATATACGTAAAAATTTAATCTTCATCACATCACAATAATATTATTGATAAAAGAAGTAAAATGCATAAACTAATAACAAAACCATTTATGAAATGCATGATTATAGACATCGAAAATTAAACATGTTTATGTTAATTAAATTCAATGACTAACTGTTTGTTTGTGTACACTATTCGGAAATGAGTACCTAACTTTCATTGATTTCCTGATGCGATTCCCATCAAGGTTGATTAAATGTAGTAGCTTTTCGGTTGAACGATAGAATTTGTCATTACACATGAAGTTTCTGTCTTGTGTATCGTCACTCACAACAACCAATGCCACTTAGTTGGTTTATTTGCGACCATATTTTTTTTACGTATAATTTTCAATATTTAAAATCAATTTTACGCTTTTACGAGTTTCTCGTCTAAGCATGATCATACGATTTTAATCTACTTTGAGTGATTATATTGGTAATTGGTGCAACTTTTAACTGCCCCGAATATAGTTGTTTTAAATTCTATCCGTCAATGTTACTCGAGATGACCATCAAGTCAGCATTTTCACCTATGTTGCGTGTAATTTTTACATATATGGTTCCTTTTAACAGCCCTTCATGCTGATCGCATAACATTTTTCGATCACAAAAAATTTCGAACACTGATTTCCACTTGATCTAACCGTATTTGCATTAGTTGTTGACCTTTAATGAATCCGAATTGGTTTACGAAAAATTGTATGAAATACATTTGATTGATAGTTAAAACTAAACATTTCAACAATTCTGTATAACTTCTATATTTTTATAAAATGGCAAAATTGACTTCGCATTATCCAATTTTTAAGATCTTATTTAATAAATTTGCCAACCATTGATAATATTACCCAGATGTTTCTGAAAATTCGATGAGACTGCATTTGGACCAACTGTCTTCGTTCGTCAATTTTATTTAAATACTTTAACAGTTTTTTTTTTTGCTTTTTTCTCATTTCATTTCAGATAATTCTGCATATATTAAATTATTTACATTCATCTGATTTACCATCGGCCAGTTTAATATGTCGTCGTTGGTATGAGGCTACACAACACATAAGTTTTACATCAAAAACTATATTACATTTTACAAAAGTCCATTTATCCGACACAATGTCACCAATTTGTGATTTTCTAAAAAGTAATCGTAATTTTAAAAATGTCATTTTAGAACAAATTGATATTGGTCAATTGGATGAATTTTGGATGCGTTTCGGTGAATCGGTACGTGAAATTGCATTTGAAAATTGTGATATCCGTGAAAAGGGATTCAATGCTATTGTATCGAAATTTTCAAATTTAAAACAATTAAAAATTGATAATAGTCGTGAATTATTTATGTCTGGACGTTTATTTGAAAATCCAAATGATAAATTGGCAATTGGTGAAGCATGTAAAAATGTGATTTCATTACATTTAACAAACAATCGTTATTTATCCGATTCATTATTTAATCGAATGGTTGAAATTATGCCAAATATTGAATGTTTAAATTTAACCGGATGTCATATATCATTTCATAATGGTTTATTTAGAAAATTCTATCCACACATTGATAGTGGCCATACGAAAATGGAACCATCAGAAAGTGTGCTTACATTTCATTTTATTTCTGAATTTATTGAAATGCGTGCTAATCAATTGAAACATTTAAATTTTAGTGTAACATTAATTGATGGTACCGCATTAAAATCATTGGCCACAATAAATGATTTAAATTTGGAAACACTTATATTATGTTCGTGTGATCAATTAACAAATCCCGGTATCATTGAATTTGTACAAATACAAACAACATTACAATATTTAGATATATCATTATCGGTACGTTTAACGGATGCCTGTTTAATTGAAATATGTACAAATTTGAAAAATTTAAAAGTATTAAAATTAAAACGTTGTCGTGCAATATCCGACATTGGCATCAAACATATTGTCAATTTAAAAGAATTAACTGTATTGGATATATCCGAATGTGAAGCGATTACAAGTCGTGGATTAATTGAGGGTATTGCAAAAATTGAAAATTTTAAATTAACCGAATTATATTTAAGTGCATTAAATATATGTGAAAATGTAATAATTTTAATAGCTGAAAATTTTCCAAATTTACTTGTATTGGATCTTAGTTTTTGTAAAAATGCTGTTACAAATTTGGCTGCACAATTAATTTTTAAGCATTTAATTTGGTTGCGAACACTTAGTTTTGAATATTGTGATAAGGTGAGTATTTCATATATTATATCATTTATCTCATTAAAATCATCATCAATTTGACCCCTATATATAGTAAATATGATGTTAATATATCCACATATATGTTACATGTCAACTGAATATGCATTAGTTTGTTTATACTTTCACTTCACTCCATCCCCTACCACTGGTACTATGGATTCATTATTGGCAGTTCTTAGCCACATTATCTTCTATTCTCCTGGTGATTACAATCATGTACGAATTTTACAATATCACCAACTATTCATGTATAACCGATGCAATTTCACTTAGTTTCTAAGTCTAAGTTTCCATTGTCTAATAGTCAAGTAATGGTCACTAAAAACATCAACACTCTTATAGCTACGAACGTCTAACAGAGAATTTCTCCATCTTTTACTAATAATTCCAATGAATTCCAGTTTCTTTGTGTATACTTTTATGCGCAAATATAGTACCATCAATCACAATATTATGAATGCTTGCTCATTTCCTCAAAAAATTATCCAATATTGTTCTTATCATCTATTCCGTTTGTACCCCATAACAGACTCCCGGCCAATGTTGTTTTGGAGCCAACCTAAACATTTGCGTCACCCATACATCAAATCGTGTCAGTTTTGTTGTCATTGTCAAGTAGCATAGAATAAGTTAATTCAATTCAATCAAACATCATTCATTTTTTAATTAATTTTTCTAATATGTAATTTTAAAAAAATAAAAAACAAAATATGATTGCAACAGATTTCCGATGCTGCTATAACTGGTTTGGATATGTATGATAAAATAAAAAGTTATGAACATTTTAAGCAACAACAAATAGAACAACAATCATTAACAAAAGTTAAAAATAGTTTAATTATACAAAATCAACCTGAAGAATTGCCAAATAATAATCCATTAAATGAATTACGTCGTATAATGGAAAATGAAGATGAAGACCAACGACATCCATTTAAGATATCATTACGTAGTAAAGCCGAAGCGGATATTGTTAAAGATGCAAAACGTAAGAAAATTATGTTAGAAATGTATGAACAAAAAAATTCGATAATAAATGTTGCTGCATGTACAAGTGGTTATTCTGTACAACGTTTAAAAGGATTAAGAACATTAAAATTAACGGGATGTAATAAAATAACGGATGTATCATTAAAATTTAGTTTTCAATTTGGTGAATTAAAAGAATTGAGCCTATCAAAGTGTCAACAAATTTCATTAATTGGCATTCAGGCATTAACCGAAAATTGTTCAACATTGGAAATACTAAATCTTTCTGAATGTCATAATATAAATGATAAATGCATTGGTATAATAACGAAATATTTAAAACGTTTAAAACATTTATCAATCGAACGTTGCATTCAATTAACTGATCATAGTTTAGATTACATTGCTATAAATTGTAATTTATTAAAAACATTAGATGTACGTGGTTGTCGTACAATGTGTTCGGAACCAAATTTACGTTTAGCCAGTTTATCAACATTGAAAAATATTATAATGAGTAAACCGGGACCATATTTAATGAGTTCATCAAATATTTTTGATCCATTTTCAATTGGTAGTAGTAGTAGTAGCAACGGTAGACGTACACGTACACGAACACGTACCCCACCAACACCACCACCACCAAATCTTCCCCTAACATTTTGATATCGTTTATTATTATTAACTTTAAATATTACAATAATATTAATGTTAATTGGATTTTTCTATGTTTATTTTGTAATTGGAGGAAATGTTGTTTTAATTGATAAAAATTGAGTACATAAATGGAAGAGGAGCCGGGAGGAACAGAGGTGTGATATAGTTTTTACACCCGATGTGTTGTTAATTTCTATAATTTAAGCAGGTGGTGAATATAAGATTTGTATATAGAACCCGTGGTGAATGTTGCAAAAAAAAAAAAAAAAAAGGAACAACATTTTTCAATTAGTATGTTCCTTAATTGTATTTATACTTAAAAATGTTTATTATATGTAAATTTAAGTTTTAAAAAAAAGAAAACTATTCTGTAATTAAATGTGTTCTATTTGTATGTTACACAATGTTCTAAATGTATATAGTAAAATAATTTAAGTTAGAAACGTCTCCAAATAATTTTGTACAATAATAGTGTAATCTGGTAAATGTTTAAAACATTTATTTTAAATGAAATAACATACAATTCAATTTGGAAATAAATTTAAAAACTAAATAAAAATTCGATTATTCGTATTGAAATTGTGACTAGTATTTTGTCACTAGAAAAGAGAGAACACATTGCATTCAACATTACATTATTTTATTGAATTGATGGTTGTTTCTGCTTGCGGTGTCCCCCTATTCCAATATATTCACATATTTTATTTATTATAGTATATACTTTCTGTATACTTTTTTATTGTACAGCCTATATTTTAAAAGACCAACTTTGTATTATTTTTAATAATTTTGATTTTTATTATGTGAAAATATTAAAAAAATTTAATTATTAAATTACGAGTATAAATATATTGAATGTCATCTTAATTATTTTAATCATGACGAAATATTATGATTGTTTTTATTATAAATTATAATTAATAAACAATAAATAAAATTGTTAATATATTTCAAAATAGTACATAAGGAAACAATTGAATTACTAAATTATATTGATATTATAAAAGAATACATAAATGTATAATTTAATAATCCTACTTAATAAAACTAACTATTTATTTAATTTGAGATGTTTAAATTAAATTAATTTAACGAAAAACAAAACTACACCAATTATTGGTATCACATCACGAATATGATTTGGAACATAGAACGTTACGTGTCTCAAGAGAATTGACACAAAATTCTTAGGTTGTGCAAAATACGATGGAAGTAAAACTGAAAAGGACTATTGGTGAAATCTTTGTTTTCTGAAAAACCGACCCATATGGATCACAATAGTAAATGTAGTTTATTGCTACACGTAGTCTTGTCGACTGGAAGCCGATATCAGATCGAATAAATCACAACAATAATCAAGAAGTGTTAAATGTGTAATAATAGATCAATTGGTTAGAATCAAGATATCGGATATTGTGACGCTAATATTTTGATAACACCGGCTTAAAGTTTATTATGGATACACACGGGATAGGTGACAAGCACAATAGTAGAGAATTTTTTTTTACAGAAATGTGCAATTATAATTTTGCAATTGATACTATATATTTGTACATAAAAGAATACACAAAGAAACTCAGATTTGACAAAACGGACGTACCAGAAATCAAATAGATCACATAACTATTAGTTAAACATGGAGAAATTTTCTGTTCATAGTTATAGAGATGATCATGATTTGATAATTTGGCCAGATGAAGTTAAGACTATTATGGCAGATGTACAGAGAACCTAGAACTGCTAAAAGCATAAATGACAAACGGTTTGTATGCGATTTGGCGAATCGTTAAGTAATTGACAGCGTTCGACGAGACCCTGGAACAGTGGGTGTTTAAACGTTACAGCTACAAAAAGAGGAGTAATATTAAATTATCTTTCCCATATACAGAAAAACAATTAATATTCTAAAGTAAATAGAATAGAATTTATATTCATTTATGCATATTAGCATTCCACTAACAAATTTTGTAAAAAGAACTTATCTCTAATACATTTTTTTTTTAAATGTAATGAATAAT
>JANSTX010011911.1:0-18374 GCA_027564355.1 Penthetria funebris
TATATATTATTATTATTATATATATATATATTGTAACAATATATAATATCATATAAATAGTGCAATTCATATATGCTTATATATAAATAGCGCTTATACGTGAGAAATAAACTTCTAAATCGCTACCGTCGTGGAACAAAATTTATGTTTAACAAAATAAGAATCAATTCGCTAAGATTATCCAGCTATATTCTTACATACGAGCAAATTCCACACATCAATAATTGGTTAGTATGATTGATTGAATTATCAATCTCTGTATTTCATTTTTGTATTGTAATTATTTACATATTATATTGTGTTGGAAAAGTACAACGAACAATTATGCAATTTACTTTTCGAATTTGTTTTCGAATGGATTATGGAAAATTTTATGCTAAACTTAAGTTGTTAACAATTTTGTTATTAATAAAGAAAATATTATAAACAAATGGTAATTTTCGTGGGATAATCCAATAACTTTAATCATGTAATAAAATTGAAATGTATTGTAGTTACTGGACACGAAATAAAAACATATTTAAAATCAGAATATACGCATTATTAAACGTACATAATATTATACAAGTATATCTGTTTGAAATTTATTAAATTTTATATATAAAACTTATTTAATTCGCCCAATTTTGATAATAGTGCCGCCGGAATACAAGTAACATAATCCTTGTTCGTGACAGTTTGTTATTCATACAATATCTGAGTACGCTTGTACTGAATAGAAAAATCTATATAGCATTTATTATTCAAATATAACCTTAATTGATATGTTTTATATATGAAATGAATTTATAATTAATAAGAATATTCACTTAAGTACATACAAACGTATTTAATCACTTTGGCATTTACATGAAACAAAATTTTATTTAATAAAAATAATTATAGGCGTTTTGGTAATGATATTTGAATTTTCATAACATAGGTCAACAGTATGATATGATAAGTAGTAAATTAGAATAGACCTATATTTTTAGACTTTTTATATGCTATTGTTTAAAACGTGTTACTATATTCAGTTGTTGGTCAGGTTCTAGTTGACAACTATATAATTGATTTTATATTTTCTATTCGAAATTTATAAATTGATAGATATCTGGATATTATATTCAACAGTAATTATATCAAAATTGAAATTTTACCAACTAAAAAATATAGAATCAATCACAATTATCGAGTTATATATTTGAATATTTAGAGTGTACATAAATTCCCAGCTACCTATAGTTTGTTGTTGTGATTTTTTCAGTCAATCGACAAACACGGGCGGCATTAACACCATCTTTATAGCATCGATCACACATGCCATTGCGGACATATATTGTGATCGAGTTACGAATGTAGTAACCTCGATAAACAGTCGGTCATACTCCATTAGAAAAGGATTTAAAAGAAAAATAATTTATTTTTGATTGTGTTGCTGATGGAACTTTGCTTCAGCTATTTTATATTCTCAACTATTTGAATAATGAACAATATTTACTCTATACGTTATAGCATAGAAATATTTGTTGGAATATTCAATGGGTTATTGGTGGACATCAGATCTATAAATTGAATTCGTCTGGATATAATTAAGGTTGATAACTAAATGGATTAACACAAGGGAATTGTTTTTAAATTAATATATGTAGTATTATTTTTTTTTTACAATATTTAATGAAATTACATGAAATGTATGTACATATTTTATTTGTTTTGAACTGGTAAATATACTTGTTATAATATTATATTATGTAAATATAGAAATGATTAATAAATTAACATGTAAATTTGAAATAAATGGTGATGATACATACAAGTACATATAATATAATTTAATTGCACAATCTATTAATATAGTATAGACAATAAATTAATCATCTTTCTATTTAATTATTTCAAACGTTGATAGAGCAAAGAAATCTCTATGCTGCTCAATTATACAAGTATATTTTATTAAAATATAATTTTCATTTAATTTTATTCCATTTATGGACTTATAGGACCCTCTCTCTTCTCAACATAAAAAAAACACGGAAAATCAATAAAATCAATAATCATTAAATACATTTTTATAAATTCGTTGATTTTGATGTTATAGCAATATGAATACTGAAACTTCTAGATTGTGTCATTTTCATCTAGCGTTGGGAATACACCAAATTCGTTCCAACATTGTGTCTATTGATAATTGGAGATTACTTTGACTTTGTTTGTGGTAGTTCTGTTTTCGAGGTATGTATGTCGCCACATTGGTGTCATCCGTTTTAATCTCATAGTTTGTCAATGTGATGAATAGAAACTACTAATACACCGTGTGTTTTCTGAAATTTGTTTGGATAATTTTTTGCACAAAATCTTCTTACTATAAAGACAGTCAATTTGTTCAGAAACAAAAAAAAAAAAACTTCCCATATGTTTCATCCCGAAAATTTAAATATGTACATTATTTAATTTGAAATTAATTTTACTTTATTACAAATAAAATAATTTAAATATTTTTTGTTTTTCAATAAATTTCTACCAAAATTGTCACTTCTTGTCAACTTTTTTATTTCTGAATTTCGAAATAATCGTTTTTTTTTTTTTTGATTACTAATCATTTTAATTTAACTAAAATATAATTTTTAAAAAACATTAACATATTAGTTCGATGTTTATAATTTTCTGCGATGAATTAATAGTTTTTCTGTCAGCTGTTTCATAATTATTTTTTTTTTCAGAAACCTCTAACCACGTCCAAAAATTATATGTGATGATTTTTCAGTATGATAATGATTTTGGGCATCGCATGTATTTTAAATTAAATCCAGAAGTTGTGATGGACATATTATCAAAAGACTGATATTAAATTACAACTATTGTATACGACAGTATTTACTGAAAATTTAATCGTCTTAAACTTAGATCATTTAACGTCTTCTACATATAAATCTAATATAAATGGGATTTGTGGAAAAAATACGATTTTAAATCCATCGAATAAATTAATAAAATAAAATACATTTTCTAATAATAAAATCAAAGCTAATTACACATTTAATGTATATAGTATAATGTATTATATGTTTCCGCCGTTTAATGTAGGTGTCTTTCTAGCAGTTTTGCTTATAATAACCGGATACTTTCCATATTTAGGTTTATGGATAGAACCTATATAATATTGCCATTAAGTTAAAAAAAAGAAGTTATTTGTGGTCAATAATACAATAAATAACATACATTTTACTTTATTGTATTTATTTACTTATTTTGTTATTATTATTAGTGATTTTATTTATAGTTATTTTCCTAGATTGCGTGTTTTAATAAAAGTTACATGTCATATTTTTTTTTTAAATTAGCCTATGATATCATAACAATAACACATCCAAATACAATCAATAAATTTGAATTTTTTTGTCATAAAAATTGTTTATTTAATGCAATGAATTTTTGCTTATTTTGAATGTATAGAACGGATTTCGCAATTCATCTTTACTCATTGTCTGTACAATCTTTACTCTATGTGTGAATAAATTATTCTTCGACGAGCATCCTTCATATTGAGACGAATATAGTTATTATTTTACAAAAAAAAAAAAAAATGTAAGATATGTATTAAGGTCGTCATGTTTTACAAAAATATTTGATATTCCACTCAATTATGATTAATATTCAGCAATGAAGATAGAAAATAAATAGAAACTATTCCAACTATACTATTAGAATATTGTTCAATATAATCATCAATGATTAAAACCGCTTTAAAATTAAGTAGAAACGTAATAAATACAAAACAGAAAGAAAGTTGTGGAGAATATAGCTTGAGAATCAAGAGAGCTTTGAAGTAGAAATAGAAGTATAATAGTAAAAGCAGAAGAAGCAGAAGAGGACGAATTAGAAGAAGAATTGTTAATAAACACAAATAATGCATGCAACAAAACGGCTCGTATATGTATATTTTTATGACACTAAAAAAAAATTCCGTAAAACTTCCATTTGACAAATTTTCAGTATTTCGCTATTATTTTGAACATAAATTTTGTGTCCCAATATACAAAAAAAAAAACCTGTGATCACAAAATTTCAGCATTTGACAAACAATTATAGCATATTGTTATGATGCTTATTAAAATAAACATCTGGAACAAAAATCATAGACGAACACGTATTATTTGAGGATTTAAATATTGGTAATGTTGTGTGAGCAATACATAAGTTACATGTTTATCGGTTGTTCAAAACGATTCCAACAGATTAAATGAAAATATTGACGACACATAAGGCAAAAACTTGTATAGAAAAATTAGATTAAAAAGGGAGGGAGAGGACCGACCGTAAATAAGGAATAAGAGGAAGAAGAGTACTGATTAAAACATGTCATCATTGTTACGAAATTTTCTTTAATAAATGTAATTTTAACAAAAACATTGTGACCAAAAATTAGTAGTTTACTGTCCTGATTGACCAATTTGAATACTTCATTTTTGGACATAAATTAGTCAATGAAATGGCACTTTTCTTAAGTGTTTTATTTAAAATATTTTATTACCGTTTATATTAAGGCATAATGCAATCACAAAGATGCAATTATATAGTAATTGAATAGTCCCGTGTCATTGCATTTCTAATTTGTTATTAAGTGTAATTTTATATATTATTTGTTAATTTAATTTATTTACCAAACAAAATATTAATGGAATAACATAAAAATGTATTTATAATATAATGACGATTACAAGGTTTATTAGACTTTACAAATTATTAAATATTCGTTTTATGAAATTAAAATTATCTGATAAAATAGATATTTAAATTTTTATTTACTGCGATAATAATGATTTTTGTTTAAATAAAAAATTATATTAATATAAATTTTGCCGTCAGTCAGCTTATCATTTAAATCCACAAATGATATCATTCTCGATCAATGTTCATTTTTATATTTATATAATATTTTTGCTAAGACAAAACCAATAAAAATGGATTCAATGAAAATCTTAATACATAAACCGATATCACCGATAACTGGATCAGAATTTATGATAACAATTACATCTGATTGAAGTTAATAAGACAGGCGAATGAACAACTCACCAACTATAGGTAGTACTGTCTGCATTAACCGATCATATTTTCTAATAAAATAAACTCAAGTTATATATTTGTTGGTTTGCACTCACAATGGAAAATACCGTCAATTAAACGCTTTAACTCTGATTTAATCAATCAAGGTTGTGAAAAAATTACAGAATAAATTTTATCATCCATGGCATTTAAATCTGGATGTACGTTATGACAGTCACTCAAGTAAAAACATAGGAAATCTAGATATTAATCGATTGAGCTCATTCACTTCCAAACCACTATAATCAAATTTCAACCGAAAAAACTGCATTCGTTTCTAATATACATGAAACATGTAGTTGATACAATTGAATAGTACAGTTGTGTGTAAAATCTAAAGCTATCTACTTCTAAGGTATGCTCTTCATTTAATGCACAAATAAAACACTAATATCTATATTTTTAGCAACTATCATAGGATACACACTGCCATATAATGTGATCCTATGTACAGTGGTATCGCGAGCATTTGCTAATATGCATGAAACATGTAGTTCACACAATTGAATAATTCGGTGATCGTGTTAACGACCGGTGTGGAGGTAAACATAGGTTGAGTAACCGAAAGATATTTGTCGGATACTCCATTCACCACATTTTTCATAATCATTATAGATATGCTCTATATTTCGTATTTGATATGATGAAATATAATCACAGGAAATGAAATTCGATAAAAAAGTTAAAAAAAAAATAATTATCTTTTTCAAATATAATAATTTGATAAATACTACTATATGATATATAGTATATATAAACCCTTGTATATTTTAAACAAAATACATATTTATTTATTATAAGACATATTAGTCATTTTTAGGAGATGATTCTGTTCAATAATTCGTTAAATAATCATTCTATTCATGCCCATTGAAATGGTTGCACAAGAACATTATTTATACCACAGTTTCACATTGTCGACATTAAAATTATTTCGAATACAACAATGCAATTTTTATCTTTTTCAAATTACAACCAATTTAATACAGTAAAACATCTGTATATTCCACTAACGTGCTGTGGTATATATCATATGAAACAGTGTATATTTCAGATCAGTTTAAACCGTGGTCATTGCGAGTGAATACATGTGACCAAGTTAGTAAACTTGTTTTATGTACCATGTGTTATTTGCTGCTGATTATAATGAAATATGAAAAGCTTGAATCCTAATTAGATCCTAACGGGAAAAATTTACTGTATACATTTTTGTTCTCGAATATGACTTGAACCCCTTAGACTAAGGATCAATTAGGATTTGGAATGTAAAAATCTTGATAATGAATTTGACTTCTATGAGTTTTTAACTGATAGTTTATGGTGTGAAAATTAGTATGTATGGTATATACATATAGATCAGCATTAGCATATGCTATCTATTGTAATTATCAATATTTTTATAGATAGATAAATTTGATTACGATTCCATATTCACATATGTTTAAAATGTATAACTTACATTTTATTTTCTATCAATTATGTCTATAGAATGGTATACAAACATAATATTTTATAAGAAAGTTATTTACATGATAATTGATAATAAATACTGATATTAAAAGTATCTGCTAAAATTCTCTAAAATTACAATTAATCATTTAAATTGTGATAAAATATGATCTCACAAGAGTTCTATATATTGTTGTTATCAATTACAATACTCGTATGATATTGAAATATCTTATCGATTTTTGAAACCTTATCTATATGAAATATGCGAGTACGTTTTATGGACGAAAAAAAAAAAAATTACAATAAAATCTGTAAAGTTTAAATTAGTTTAACTTTCAAAATCAATGACATTATATTTATTTATACAGTTTTGTTCCCCTATTATTTATTTATTGCCCTTATTATAGTTCATTGATTGTTTTGTTTATTATAAACTACTATTGCATACAAGTACGGAATCCATAATTATAAATTTAATTATCAATTTTTACATATATATATACGAGTATACATAAACTACAATAACATTGATTCTCATATAAACAGACTATTTATCTAATATAGGAATTTAAAAATATATACAATTGGTGCTAATTTAAACATAAAAAATCATTGTTTTTACAGATGGGTCAATCACCAAGTATTAATTGTCAGACACCTTCAATGGCCACGGGCAGACGAAGAAGTTTTCGATCACCATTTTTACGTAGAAAAAAACATAAAAATCCATTAAGTGCAACATTCCAAGCACCATGTACAAGTAATTTTGAAGCTTTAAATATAAATACTGCAACTGCAGAACAGGTAAGTGTTTTTTGTTTTTGTTATCAATCGTGTTAATCGCATATTATTTCCATTGATTTTAAATTTAATAGATAAAAAGGAATCTTATAATAAATAAGTATAATTAAAACTTCCAAATTATATTTCACTTATACAAAGAAAATCACGTTCCCCTATCATCCGCGCCTAATGTCAATCATTATTTTTTAGCATCAAACATATTTTTGTTGAATCCTCTCTATACTGATGGTTCTTTAAAATTTATATGTATCATATTCCAAGAAGCTCATAGAGATTTAATCTGATTAGCGATATTTCTGCGAATATCACCAAGTGAATAGCAACGCTAGTTTGATATCGCTCGATATCATGATAGAATTTTGTGACATTTATCTTTTGGTGTCATTTGTTTCTTGACTTTGTATCAACTTGATTTAATATTGATTTTGATGTACAATTCTTTTATATTGCCCGTATACAATTTATTCAATTTTTCTACTTTGTTTTTAAAATAAAAAAACATATAAAAATAGTACCACAATAAAATGTCATCAAGTGAATTTTTCTATATTTATTTTTTGTTTCTGCAACTATGGGAATATATGTGCTAACATTCGGATATTCATGTCTAAAGAAAACATTGACATAATGATTGCCTTAGACTATACGTATACATATTTCTGTATTGATTTCGTAAGATTCCGTATATAGATTAAAAAATAAATAGACTTTCTATTTTTTTAAAAATACCATTGATAATTTAAGTGTTAGAAAGTATGATCTTAGTTCTTTTTTTAAATGTTTTTACCGTTACATCACCAGTATATATTATTAAAAATGTTTCCCGAAAATTTCAGTTTATGACATTACCTGGTATAAATCGACGTGTAGCACAAAGTATTATTGATCATCGTAATGTTATTGGTGGTCGATTTCAACGTATTGATGATTTAGCACTAGTTTCAGGAATTGGTGCTGAAAAATTGGAACAAATTAGACCTGAAATTTGTATAAAGCGATTGAATCGTTCAATTCAAGGGTACATATTTTTGTATTTATTTTTTTTCAATAATATGAGTTGAAATTCTAAAGAAAACAATATATAATAATAAAATCATATTTTTAAAGATCTTCGTTAAGTTCACGTACACCATCATTGGATTCATTATTTTCCGAACCCATTACAAATAGTCAAAAATTAATTTTAAATGTAAATACATCAAGTGTGTTTCAATTGCAACAAATTCATGGTATGAATCAAGAAATAGCAGCAAATTTAGTTGATTATAGAAATAGAAAAGGAAAATTTAAATCTTTAGATGATTTAGTGAAAGTCAAAGGGCTTTCACATGTTAGATTGGGTGCAATTAGATCATCACTATGTGTAAATGATAATGGTAAGTGAGTGTGTTTTTTTCATAAGATCACATAGTCATTAGGGTGTCAAAACATCAAAAAAAAAATAATTTTAAAATAAACAATTCTTTTGTATCCGCATTGCTGTAGTATCTTCTGAATCCAGAATATTTTTTTTTTAATATAAGAAAACAAACATATTTCGATGTTTATATCGAACCAAAAAATTTAGGAATTTAAAAAATATAAATCAATTATAATTTTCTTATATAAATATTAGCTTGTCTAAGTTGTTGATTTGCAAAATATATGCATTTAGCGTAAACATACATTTACTCGTAGTGTTATATGCCAATAACCTTAACTTTATTTTAGAATTTTCATTAAATAAAGTAATTAACAAGGTTGTTGCAAGTAGTTAAGTTAATATAAAAAAAACAAAGTCAATTACTCGTATTATATATATGCAATTTTATTTACATCAATTTATAGATTGTTTTAACATTTAATTTACATTAATATACCTTTATACATTTCGACAATAGAACATATGTACAATATTTCGACAATATTCTTATTGAGAAAATTGCATTGCAATTTCGACAGTAATCCTACATTAATATGAATTTACTAATTTTACTAATTTACTTATACAGATTTTATAAACTATAATTTATATATATGCTTGCTTATATATTTTTAATTCGTACTATTTTCAGAAATTCCTAAGACACCGAAATTGAATTATTATTCATCACCAATAAATACTACATCGACTCCATTACGGAATGGATTCAATAACCATTTGGGCCACAGGAAATCAATGTCAGTTCCAATTAAAATGAATTTAAATTTAACAAATGGTTTTTTAAATGCTCCAGTTAATGATATTTTTGATTTACTCGGAGCATATTCACATCGACCTGTTGTCGAGGAGAATTATAAGTGAGTATCCATCCTATAATTGTGATATGATGAATAAATTTACTAAGATTTTTGTCTAAAAAGTTTGCCAATGATATATATTATATAGATTATCTCAATGAACTCGTAATGATGAATGGAGTGATCAACCAGAAATGCCTGGTGAACACAAACCCATCCTGTGATCTTTAAATTAGTATGCCTAAGGTGTTTATAGAATATATTTTAATCTATTATAATTGTGTTTTATGGGAGTATATATGCCGAATGGAGTGGTCGACTGTGATCAAGGTTACATTTACCTCCATGCGGTGTCACTAGTAACTCGATCACCATATGTTTGTCGATTGATTGAAAAAAAAAAACTAGGTTGCTTTACTGAAATATTTAAAAGTATAGTCGAATAATTATAATGGATCACATATTTTCCAGTTGGTATATTAAATGATAGGATTTTAGGAGTGTTTGATTGTATCTAAGAATTATAATCGAATGAGGTACTTATAGGATTCTTAATATTTTCATTGAGTTTGATATTTTTTTTTTAACTATTGAAGTCATAGTTTGTAGTGGAGTGAATCGAAAAACTTTTTGAGATATCGACAAAATGAGATTTAAATTTGAATGTGTTTTTGAATGCACCATATATTGATTATTTTGTTATAATGACTAAATTTCTCTTTATAGAGAATCTTCTAAAACTTCGAAAAGAAAGTATTAATGCTAAAAATACACTTGATATTTGTGAATTTTATAAAATATTTTATTTTTTAATATTTAATTTCATGTTTTTTTTATTATTTAAAATATTTAGCTTTTCAAGACATGGTCACAGTACAATACGTATTGCTTCTTGGAATCTAGATAAAATGTACTCTGAAAAATCATCAAATTTAGGTGTCAAAGAAGTTATATGTAGAACAATACTTGAAAATAAATTATCAATATTATGTTTACAAGAAATACTTGAACCATCAGCATTACATCAAATTTGTGATGAATTAAATATGCCAACATTACGTAGAGTTAATGAATGGAAAGAGAATTCAAGAAAGTGGCAATATTTAGTGAATTGTACATGTACAGAAGGTTTACTAAATGGTTTAGGTGTAATTTTTGATAGTGAACGTTGTCAACTAGTACCTGAAGAATCATTTGATATACCATTGGATGAATGTATTAATGAGGTAATTATTTTTTATCAATATTTTACATGTTTATTTATTTATATTAAATTTCTTATTTCAGAATACTACTATTTCACCATCAGCATATTTAGTTGCCTTTAAATTATCCGATTGGACATGTTATATATTAAATACATATTTAAGATATTATAGTTTGGAAAAAATTAATAATGTGATAAGTTCGGTTGATTCATATTTAAAAAGCCGTCCACCACATGGTAATAGTATTAACATTAAAATCTCCGATATATTTTTTGTAGCCGGTGATTTTACCGGTATTAACTATGAATCAGAATTAGTAAAATATTCTGTAAATTATTTAAAATTAAAAACAAAACAAAAAACACAAACAACAATTAATTTAGAAGAATTAGGATTTTATAAAATAATTGAATCAAATTTAACATCATTTAATAAAGATCAACCATTAAATCGTATCGATATTTTAAGTAGTTGTAATATATTATGTCGTGAAAAAATGCCATCATTACGTTCAGCATTTCGAGAGGCTCTCTACAAAACAAAGTCACCGCTTACAATATTTAATAATCAAGATAATATAAGTAATAATAATCATGATAAACATAATAGTTGTACTAATAATATTAATACAACGTCAACATTAGCAGCATCACTATCATCATTACCATTACCAATGGCTAAAGGTGAAAAATTGTGTGGTTATTATGGTATTATTAGGCAAGGTTTATGTCATATGGCAATACCAAGAGGATGGACATGGGGTGGACCAGCCTCAGAACATTGTCCTATTTGGATAGAAATATTTAAACGTAAGGATCGTTGTATTAGTACATTGGCAAAATTAAATTCATTAGGTGATATTATTGGTGTGCAACCATCAAAACGTTTAGCAAGAAATCATTCGCTAGGTTCGAATAATATTTCGAAATTAAATGGTTTTACATTAACAAATGGTGATTTAGATTTGAGTTCTGATTCAGTTTTCACTGATCATAAATGACGAATGTGTTTACCAAAGAAGTTTTGTTAATTATAAAAATTATCATTTAAGATTATTATGAAAGTTTGTTTACTTTTTTTTTTTAATATTTAATTTTACATTTATTATATTAAAAAAAAACGATTGATTTATTGTGTTTTTTTAGTTTTCATCTTAAGAGAAAGACAATGTTATCATTCCCATTCTAATCGTGAGGAATGTTATTTTTGAATGATTTTTCATATAACGTACAATTTATCATTTAGGATTGTATTCTAAATTATATTATATTGAATTAATATACAAAATTCTTTTCACAAAAATTATTATACATTACTAATTCACGATAATTTCTAACATTAAGAAAAATCACATAGAAAAATTTATGATTTTTTGTTTTTGTTTATTTGCAATTTTTATAAATACTCGTATAGATGTCTCTAAATTGATATAATTTTAATCAAAAAAGAATCATATCAACTGATTTGATAGTAAAAACAAATAATATAAATTTCATTAATATAATATTAATGTAAATTAAATTTAAAACTTAAAACTTTTATAAAAGTTCCAAGATATATGGGACTAATCCCAAAGGAATTAATTAAATAAAAATCTATAATTTATGACAATAAATTAAATTAATTCTAGAGTAAACAAGAATCGTATTATAAATTCATTCGGATTTAAAACCAATATTTACCAATTACGATAAACAAGTAGTAGGAAAATATGCCCAAATCTAGCAAAACCCTAAGAGGGTTTAGGATGTTTTATTAATTAGAACGTTTTTTTTTACTATGTTATATTTAAGAATTGTTAATGTTAAGAATAAAGTTGTAAATGGTGATATAAGAAATTTATTGTAAATATATTTTTTCTTCATTATATATTGTATTTACATTATTATGTACATAACATCCTTTATCGAAGTAATGTCATTTTCATTTCAATATGCTTCGTATAAAAAGAAGAGGATAAGTACATGATGGCACTGATCCAGATGGTTTAAGTCAATTGTGATACCCATTGAAATTCAGTCAGTTGATGAGATAAAGTTTAGGTTGTAGTAAATATATGTACGAAGGTGACTGTAAAAGTTCTACCTTTTTTTTATACAGTTAAAAGTATTTGCCATGAGGTGTTTTATTGAAATAATGATTATTATATACTGTCATATACTGTCATCACCAATGATAATCTTGAAGTTAATGGTTAATAATTTAATGGTTAATTTTTTCGATAAAATTAAAGTACCTAACGTGTAAAGCTCTGCATTTGGATGCCACAGATTTAGAATTGATATTTAGCATGCGTCTCAGACCTGGACATACGTTTAGAAAGGGTCATTCCTGTATACCGAAAATAAATGTTTTTTTATTTCTTTTCATTTCTTACTGTACTTTTAATTGACGCAGATTTTAAATTCTTATTGATCGATTTATTTCGAGTTTGGAATAAAAATATTCATTAAAACAAATAAGAAAAACAAAGGGACATATGTCAACAGAACGATACAGACAAACAGACTGAACAAAATCATGTATCATGATGACATAATACATAAATTATAATCTTTGAATCTAATAATAATTAATGATTTCTCAATATGTTTCTAGTGTACCTTTATATGTCCTTTCATCACTACTAACACTATTAAAATGTTATCTACTTAATCAGTTTTGTTATTGAACAAATCCGGAATGCATTTTGCCCGATAATGTCCCTAATTTAGAAAATAATTAATATGTTATGTTATTAATTGTTCAACATCGAATACAAAACGACACAATAATATCACTTTCGTTGGTTTATAAAATATTGAAACTTTTGATTTTTCTAATCAGATCTCATATGATAAGGATATATATATTTATATATCTATTCTACCAATTTAATTATATCGAATATATAATTAAAATATATGACAAATCAATCGACAATTTATTGTAGTAAATAATATATAATATCCCCAAAGGATGTTGAGCAATTTAATAATTCACAAAGGACATTAATGCAATAATAAATATATTTAAAGGCTTGAAAATAAGCTTACTATAATATATGTATTATCATCAATTAAACGTTCTATTATATATACATTTCTTATTATATTTACGTAAAAGCTTTTCTATTGTTAAAATATATAATAAATAAATGTTAAAATAATCTGGCATAAAAAGCCAGAATAAGAAGGTTTTATAGTGTCTTATGTTATAAGAAAAATAGGTTTATAATTCCCGGCTAATTACACTTAATGTTTTAATCGACATACGTTTTTACTTGTGGCAGTTTTGACTGCGTAAACATGGAATATTATAGATCATTATATTATTTAACTCTACTGTTTGGTTTAAGTCCATTTAGAATGCCATCGACAAAAGATACCAGATCAATATGCTCAATATTACTTTATTGTTTACCCACATATTTTGCTATTTTATTTTATTCAATTTGTTTGGTAAGTGTTCTTTGGCCCTCAAGTAATAATACATCATTTCAATATGCAGTAAATTGGATTCAGGTACATATAAAATATACAATCTACAAAATATCATTATCATCTTGAGTGCTATAATTATCGTAAGCAAATATGTAGTTCATATAAAATAATAGCAGTCTTATGGCAGTGGTCAGTTCTGCAAACATGTGTAGCGGTATTTATGTGTGCCAAAATAAGATTAATTCTCGATATATTATTTTCGTACGAATAAGATATTTTGAAAGTACATTTGGTGGTTGTGAAGTTCTCCATCAATATTTTAGCTGATGGTTGGTTATTTCAAACTGAGAAAAAATGTCCTTATTTGTATACATATTTAATCTGTCCCAAAATTCATGCCATTTGTACGGAAATGTATTTGGCAACGAAAAACAAGGAAGCGCTCAGGTATGTGTGTAGCGCTCCATTTTTAACAACCCTAAACTGTTAGTTGTCATGCTGTATTTTTTCGTTGACAACATTTTACCGCACAAATCTTACGTGAATTTTGGGACACCCTTTATAAATAAGCATGCCAAATATTCTTCACTATTTTCAGTTTATACCAAATACATTTGCCTATATGCTTTCACTAATTGTGGTGATAAGAAAGAAATTTCTATTCCGGGATATTGTGCATTCTTTTAATGCTTTTGATATAAAACTTCAACAAATATATAAACTTTCATTGAAGTTAGCCAATAGGAGAACGCAATTTATATCAATTACAGCATGCTTCGGTAAGTTGTTGATTATGTAAAAAATAGGAACTAAATGAAAGTTAGGAATACAATATGTTTATAAATCATTGTTTACTTTAATTATAGTTACAATTTTTTGTGCAGTTGCCGTTGGAGGATTAAATATTTCAATTGGGGTAATTTTAAATACATATATAACGGACATTTGAACTTTCTACATCAAATATTATAGTACGATAGTAAATTCTTTAGTAGTGCCAGTAGTACAATGTAGATTTTCTTTAAATTTGGTGATTATACTCAGTTCGCTACGGTTTAATAAACAAGAAGCATTTATTAAGATACCCCCTAAAGATAAATATGGGACTGAATAATGCTTATTTGTTCCTAATTAATATTACAACTATAAATTAATTTGAATTTACATTTTCAGGTAAATTGGAATAATATCTGGTCACTAGTATATTGGTTAGCATTTTTTATACCAAAAGTAAGTAAAATAATTAATAAGTTTGTTTTACTGATTATTTCATTATTATCATCATCATCATTTTTTAATTTACGATTTAAGGGCGCATTCGGTGACATTGCATATTATCATCAAATCCTTCCAATTAATTTATCGCATAGAACGTTTACTTGTATATTTTGTCGCTAGTTCGATATTGCATCAGATTAAGAACTCGATATTTCAAATGTCTGCTGACAAAATTTCATATAATTACCATATAAAAATTCTTTAATTTGGCTTTTTATGAGATTTTCATTTTCACAGAAATCTGATTAATACTGCCGGTAACTTATACTCGTTACTAATTTTTATTTATTGCGCATCAGTAAGTGATTTTAAATAACTATAGATTCAACTGTCCGCATTATCCTAGAGATTATTCAAACACCAACATGTGGTTATTATGAATTTGAATATTTCACATTGTATATCTTAATTAGGAATGGTTTCTATTAAATACTCTTCTGAGAACCACATAATCAAACTACTTTGACATTTAATCACCTATAACTAAGCGTACAACACCAATCGACAACATTTATAAAATTTAAGAATTTTATTTAGCTCAGTTTAATGCTGATCAACTTCCAATTTGCTGGATGCATGCTGTACGTTACAAGTAGATTGAATATAATTAATCAAGGAATCAAGTATGTACCTGTGTATATAGTAAATAATTTTTATTGCCCATATTTTAATTTCTGTTTTTTTTTTCTTTCTAGTTCTCAAATATATGATTTTAAATCAGGCAGTTTAAAGTTTAAAAATGACCAATTCTCATTATCTCAAATACGCTATCCAACATCAAAATTAACCATTCAATCACTAGATAGTTTACCGGGGACTATAGAACATCTTCAAGAGTTATCAGAAAATATTAATCAATATTTTAACAAACAAGTTGTTTGTAATTTATTTTCTGGTCTCATTTGCATAACAGTGCAATTATATTATGTAATTTTACATATAAGAAATAGATTTGCAGAAGACTATGCTGAAATATCAACTGCAGCATCCATGAGCTTAGCAATTCTGCATGGTTTCGAAATGATGGTACTTTTTATTAGTGGCGATACTGCGTATGAAAAGGTAAAATCAAATTTGTGTAAAAAATCAGAAAAAAAAAATCATCTAAATCATTTTTATTGCATAATGTATATACAAAGGTGTTTCAATCATCCAATAGTGACGAATGACAAAACATTTGCAGAACTTCGACGATATTTCCCATCAAATTATTTGCATTAAAATGGTATTAGTGAAATATGGCAAACGAACATGACTAACAAATAGCATAGAGTCAAACAGAACGTTCAATTTTAGCTAGGGATGTTTTATGCTAATCTCAAATGAGATTCAACAATTCGAAAGATGGACTGATTACTTTCAAAAGCTGCTGAATAGACCCAAAGTTCAAGTAGTTCAAAGTATGCTCAATCGAAGACCGGCTACAAAACTATTCGGAGATTCTACTTCAAGTCCTGCATATATCACCCGAAAGTGTTGAAGGTGGACTTGTATTGCATTGCAATAATAGTGGATATTAGTAAATTTTGGTTGTCTGATGACGTATTCGAACAGGCCAGTTTCAGAGTTTTTACAATGGTGATAAATAGTCGATTGAATGACAAACGATTTTGTATACCGTTATGTGTAGACTTCAAGCAGGTATTTGATAGTATTGATCGAGTTATAACTTGATAGAAAATTATGGAATACCGTTTAAACTGATAAATATGATCCGCGGTCTAAATCGTGATTGTGAAATTGAAGCTGGGTGGTATGTGATATGTACATTCGAATGTAAAACGGGTATGTATATTATAATCACTATTATTCCTGATCATCTTAGACTTGGTAGTGATCAATGGTAGTGATCATTTGTAGTGGTCATGGTAGCATAGTTGGTAAACCGCTAGACTAGCATGACGATAGACCTGAAATGAAAAGAAATGAAAGACAAAATTTATTCTGTAAATTTTTCACATTGTGATTTAACTTGAGTTGACATATCCCATTCCCCATGAATGTGCTGCGGTTAAAATAATATTATTCGTATGTCATTTGGAATTGTAGGTTAATATACTCTCTTCCGACATGCAAATGATACTTATATAAGTGCACATTCTGAGTACCGTATTGAATAAAATGAATATATAAAAGGTCAATAGCCTACTTGAGCAAAGTGTACTCCAGCATAAAAAAAAATAAAAAAAAAAAAATAAAAAAAAAAAGGTAAATACTAAATCGTATAGAATTTCTCGAATTCGTTGACGACATTTGTCTGCTATCACAAACTGAGGCAGACATGAGGTTGAATGGTAATTGTGTATAGAAACAAATTGGCAATTGATGTTGGCGGTGAAAGACACAAATGTTTTTGATATATTGAATAGTCTGGTGATCTACTAAATCTAAAATTATGCATATAAAACCAACTGTTTATCTGTATACTATTTTTCTATGGCTGCGAAACTTGAAAGGTGCCAATTAACATCGTGTAACAAATTTAAGTTTTCTTGAATAGATCACTCAGGAGCATTGAGAACTTGTGGAGACTGGGAGATCCGGCGGTCATGACCTAGTTCATCGCCTCCGGATCTGTCAATCGAAGAAAGTGGAATTACATCGGTCATACAGTGAGACGATCAGTTATTGATCTGGTACAATATACACTTGACTAGTAAAAAAATATCGAGGCGAAGAATCGTCATTAAGGAATCTAGTACCAGTGGTAGGGAATAAACTTAAGTGAAGGTACTGGACAGAGATCGTGAACAATCGTGGCTGTTTGTTGACGTTTCCTACATGGAGGCTGAGATGATGAATTATACATTGATCAGTTGTTTCAAATCTTATTCATGAAAATAATATTATTGGAATCGTTGAAATACACTCAAAACTGATATTATTCATTTTCTAATAAATG
>JANSTX010011922.1:8131-18373 GCA_027564355.1 Penthetria funebris
ATCTGAACAAACATTTGTATTAGCGTCACCCTACTCCATATTTTATCATTGGCACTATCCCCTTCAATGACAGTTCCCATAAGTTGGCAATTTGATTGCTAATGGACGCAACTCGAAAATGAATTAGTCCAGAGTTTAAAAGTAACCATCTGCAGTGCGGTACTGTTGATCCATTTGTTATTGACAAATGGTAACCATTTTGTCCTTTATTTCAACAATGGTTGGCCAATGAATCAATGAAACGACGTTGTCTCCAGGTGCATTTGATGGCAAAATTTGGTGCTCAAATTAATTCTGATTTAAAGTAGTTTAAAACTTTAAAGAAAAATTTTGAAAAAAGAAGAAACTCTGGAAAAAATCATACTATCGGAAAGCATCCAATTAAATTATCAATATCAACGTTTTTTAAAACGGTTCTGGAAAAATGGCTACTTAAAATTGATGACAGATGAAAATCCAGAAATGCATTTTGTGCATTGTGTTATTCATAGGGATAACATAGTTATAAAGTGTATCAATACTATTAAAGTTAATGCCAAATGTGAACGTCTTTTAAAGCTATATTTGACGAAGAAAAAAATACAGACTTTGTGATACTTTTACTTTAAATTTGACTTTAATCCCAGAATGCACAAACTTGATTGGCGTTCGATCGATTAAAAACAATGAACCGTTTCCATCCGGAATAATGGGATCTAATACAGAAGTACTATGTTGTCCACTTTCATGTCTAGTATTTCTGGCGCAATTTTGATTCGCCTGGACCCCCGCAGCAGAAGAATCTGGGAATAATTATGTGTTCGCCTCTCTCTGGACTCTGACTAACCAAAACCACTTGGTTAATTCAGCATAGTTAGTTAAAGTACTTCGTCCATCTGTTCCACACATGTTATTTGAATTTGTAGCATATTGTGCCCGGTTAGCAATTGTTTCGCAGTATTTACACATATCATGTGTTGTTAATTTTATTTTTTATGTTTTTCTTCCGATTATCATATTCCATATGCCATCACTGATTCATTCTATTGTTACTAATGCACTGGATTGCATTAGTAAAAGTGTTTCAATCTTAACGAATATTATCAAGCAACAAGTGATATTAACTATAATTTGACCACAGTAAGCATGCACCCACCTCTAAGATCGTTAACATACAACAATGAGTTTCTTCACTTCCTGTCCATCATGAGACAATCAAGTTACCCTGTATATTGTTTAGTGATTGGATATCACTAATCACAATTATCCTACTCTTGAATCTTGCTGTGATTATATGATGATATATTGATTTCCAGATAACAAGGCTCTGCTTAGTAACGTTGCTTAGTAATTAATCAAATTCACTACTATTATCCATGTGAATCGATTTTCCGGAAAATTTTAAGGGTTTCACCCATGAATGTAGATTTTGCGCTCAGCTTTTTTAAGTTCTTGAGCCACCTGGAATAGCTGTATTGTTTCAAATATAGTTATAATCTTTCCAAATCCTGCCCGTTGACTAAAGGTTGTCATCGTATTCGCTTTTAATGTTATTTGTTAACATTTCAATTGCGATCGAAAATTATTGGCAGTTCGAGTTACAGAAACATAGCTGCCTAGTTTTGGTGGAATTGATATTAGTTCCTAAATTGGTGCCCAACACTTATGTGAGACACTGTGACTCTGATATTACAAATGTACATACTTTAATCAAATGAACCATTGGCAAATTAATTTATTTTTCACTATTGTCGAAATTCATGTTCCAATTCCGTATATGTTCTATGTTAATGTACCATAAAATTTAATCCATGTAATATTTTATCGATTTAAATGTTTTCACGTAGTTTACTTTTTGAAATCATGTAAAATATTCTCTTTAATTATATCATTGAAATACTACATGAAAATATGTAGGGTACAAATAAAACATTCTGAGATCACCCACTACCCTAGAATGACGGGTGGTATATGCGATAAAAGTGTCTACTCATTTCAGAATGTTATGTAATAGACGTTATCACATAGAAAATATGTACTCGCAGTGTCATATAAATGTAAGAAGGATAACAAAAATGACTGAGGTTAAATTTTCATCTTCATTCATGTACGTATGTATACATAATTACATTAAAGATGTGTATTCTTCTATAGATCGCAAAACGATATAAGATTTAAATCCCTAGTTTTCCTTATATGCACAAAAAGAAAATAAGTTTGAAGAACAAATCAAATACAGAGTATCGTATATCCCTTTCATGTGTGCAGAATGGTCATGACTGACTTAAATATCAATACAGATGACAATGAAGGAAATATAGGTACTTGGAATGAATTAAGATGACCGTGACACTAATGTTTGCATACGTCAATGTGATCCTGATGCGAATATAAATATTTATGGTAATTTACTGTCGAATTTATCAGAAATGAAAGCATTTATTTTTCTTGGTGCCAATAGTAAGCACTTCGAAAATGAACATGTTCTACAAAGGTCTAACATAGACTAATATAATGTTGCTAATTAACATTTCAGTGTGTATATATAACCTAAAGACACCAAAAGGCTTAAATAACATTATTTTTGTTACTATCTTACTACAATTACTGAGAATACCGAACGAAATTTTACAAATTCTCAAATATTTTTCCCTTGATTTTCCCACACCCTCAATTTCGGAAATACTCTCAGTTGTGTAAAAACAAATTTGAATCGATTATTATTTAAATTGTGTTTATGACTTAGTGTTTCTATTTTGTTCTTACTTTTTTAAAATTGTTTATTACATAACTAATTTCCTAAACATTAGAAGAAATAATGGGCAAAAAAAAAAAGGTAGAAAAACATCCAAAAACCAGGGAATCATTAATCTTCCTGCAAGACGATACAAGAAAAATGTGCTAAAGTTTCAGCAAAAAAAAAAAAACAGGAAACTTTGCCAACAATCAATCTTAAATAAACTTTTTAACAAAAAGCTCATTATTTGAGCAAATACTTGTATTTATTTTTTGTTAAAAAAGTGTAAAAGAAGGTGCAAACTGACGAGTCAAATCAACAAACGTGTATACGACCAAGAACAGAGAAGAACAGAAGTACAGAAGAATTCAATCTTTGAAGAAAACCGAAGGAAAAAAAAATAACATAAGAAGAGAACGAAAAAAATTAATTTAATTTGAATTGAAGCGAGATTTGATTAATGAAATGAATTACTGTTCAATGTAATGTCAAATGAGAGGGCTTTCTAGTCATTACTTTATTGTCACACAGATGTTGAGGGGTGTCCTTCCACATAAAATACAATGAATTATTCATTAAAATAATCATGGAATACAATTTCATTTGATTTCAATTCATTTCAATCATTTGAATGTATACATGAAATTTGGTATCCAAAGGGTGCCCGTTGCGTTCTATTAAATATTGTTATAAAACTGTGTTTTGGGATGATGCTATTTGTTATATACAACGTTGATTCCCTGATAAATAGCCTTGATCGTGCGGTTAACGTAAAGGCTATATTCGTAGAATAATAAAATATACACTTGCACTTTAACAAAAACTTTATTTTATCTTAATTCTATTGGAAAATACAATACAATTTTACTATATGTTTTTTTATTTTCTATTAACTTATACTTCACTATTCACTTATTTTACTTTCAATATTTCGATGTGTATTTGATTAATCTTTATTATCAACTAACTTCTCCTGCTCATAAAGCCCCTATTTATATTAGCTTACGAAAAAGGTAAACATTTTGAAATTTCTTGAAGCTACCAGTTTATTCAAGCACCTTATACATTTTTCTAGTCTCCTATTTTGTTGTGACCGCCATCTATTGAATATGTACCGAATTCTTGAATGAGTACTAAATTTATAAAACAGGGTCGTACTTGTAACAATATATTATGGGTAGCTTCTTCTAACAATACATACACCAACAATCAGTGTCTAGTATCCATTGTAAATTTTTAAAAGATTTATGATATGAAATTTAAGCAATTTGAAAACAAAAACATGCGTTAAAGAGAGAGTACAAATAAAAAGTATGTGCAGAAAGAAATTATTTTATATGAAGTAAAAGGTAAAGAGAAATGTTAAGAGGATCTAAAATAAAAGTATTAAATTATAAATAAATAACACATCAATCAATGAGTTCGTAGGATAAACCAATAAAACAACAACTTTTAGACAAAATTTGAATTTATTCATCAACATAGTCTCCCTCAAGATGGATACATTCATTCCAACGCTTTTCTAACATTTCGATGACCTTTTTTTTTTTGGAACAATTTATCTTTAGTCTCAAAATACCTTTTAGTTTTGGTAATCACTTCTTCATTGGAGCCAAATCTCTTTCCCTGAACCATTCATTTAGGTCTGAAAACAGGTAGTTGTCGCAGGGAGTCAGATTTAGGGAAAAAGTGCAATTCGTGTAATTTTGCCATTGTTACGATCGACTTGTGACACGGTGCATTTTCTTGGTGAACGAGCATTTTTTTCTTCTTTATTTGGGTTCTTTTTTTTACAATTTTTTCCATCAAACGCATCAATACTTCCAAATAATATTCGTTATTGATGGTTCTTCCTTTCTCAAGGTAATCGAAGAATAAAATACAGTGCGCATCCTAAAATACAAAGGCATAAACCGTACCAGTTTACATTTGCGTTTGTGGTCGCTTTGGACGAATTTACGATCGGCGAAACCATTTTGTGGATTTTTTTTATATTTTCTGGAACAACTGCCGAATTTGGACGACCACAGCGTTTAGCATCATCGGTATTTGTACGGCCGCATTTAAAATCAACAAACCACTGCTCTACCATTTGTCTCAGCAGAGTGCAAATAACACTTGTCAAGCCATTGCTTGCTAGAACGGTATTTATTCGCAATGCCTTATCAATACAAGAAATTCAGATTTTCCCATTGTTTGGAAAATCACAAAAGTAGCGTCTTTAAAACCACAGTAACTTATGAACTAAATGTCAGATGGTCATACAATTTTAATACGCATCGTTTGAAGCTTGGTACTTCCTAAGAATCATATGGATTTGTCAATAGTTGCGCCATATATATCATCCTACGAACTGAGTGATGGATTATACAAGTAAATTTATCAAAGTGTCATATATAAAAACTTGATGAAATTTGTGTTAGGAATATGTTGCTGGAATTATCAGGCGACCAGAATTATTAAGATCGTTATAAATTAAAAATATAAAATTAGGCATACATACTTTCATTATTACAGTGGTTGAATAACTGAAGCTTTTATGACATGCAGTAAGTAATCACAGGACTAATCCACCATCTCGTAAATAAATTTCATCATGCCCATTTCGCACGTTTTCCATAGAAAACATTTACATGCTCACGCTAGTAGTCTTTTATTGACGTATTCAATGTGAGAATTTCAGCTAAGTGATACATTGAGTCTTTCATCGAGATGTGTAAAACTCAGCTTGAAAACGATAAATTAATACCAAATAGCATGGATGTTATTAGATTTTTTATTATTTCAATCATCTCCTAATAAAATTTGATTGTCTTTTTGCTTGGTTTGGCATTTAGTTCGTAATCAAACCACTTTCGCAGTACATCAAGTGCAGTGTGTATCAAATCTGGTATGCAATTGTGGTATTTCATCTCAATAAGAATTACACATAGAAAAATTCCATATTCAATTTGACAAGGAGTTCGTTGACTAGCAGCTGTATATGGCACAGGTGCTATTGTCGTCTATTTCCTGGCAGAATATTACACACGATTTTCTATTTTCTTTGTCCTAACAAATAATTAATGTACTTGTGATATGATACTTCCCACAGAGTTACAAATTTATATGTTAATCCTTTCAATTATCTTTAAAATTTCCTATAATATATTTGTATGAAAAATCTATTAAAGACAGTCCATCAAAGTATATACAACTAGAACCCAGCATATAACTCAATAATGATCAACGTTAATTACTTATTATTTCACCAAAATCGTTCCTTCTAATTTACCCAAACTATAGAGAAATCTGAAAAACGTGTTGGTTAATGTAATTCCAAGTGCTGAAGGGCACAGAAATTTTCCATTTTAAAAACGGAAAAGAAAAGTTTTGTTAGCCCATCGCATTCACGGTGAAAATCCATCATTACCATTTTCTTGTCTTATTTTTCAAATGTATAAATAAATTAATTAAAAAGTTGGTTGGTTTGACTTTCAAATGTTTGGTTCAATTTAAATTTTCCAAATTTATTTTATTTTAACAGAGTTTATTTGTTGTACATAAAAATAAATACAAGGACCAGCGGCAAGTTAACCCACACACAAATATACAGAAAAGTAACCTCATTATAAATTTTGTGGAGTTATTCGTAAAGTCTAGAAGATGTGTACTAGTGAATATACACAAGAGAAGAACAAACAAAACAAACTTCTTCGGGATTAATTATAATGGTTGACTGATTTTTAAGCAAATTTATTTTCCCTTTGATTTATTTTGGCAAATTTATGCGTTACTTACTTTTTTCATTATGGAACGCTTGGAAACTTGGAAATAAACTCGAATTTAAGATGAGCTATACGAAAGGCGAAAAAACCAAAAAAAAAAAAATTGCATAATTATTTTGAACAGCAAACTATTGGCAATATATAATTTATTGTCATCAGATAGAAATTATGAAGCAATTGGACGAACGCAAGTTAATATCCTTGCAAAACATAACAGTAAACCATGGTTTTCCAGAAGAAATAAAAATTTTCTCAATGGAAAATTGGCAGGCGTACCAAAAGTACAGAAGCCGTAAAGGAGTAAAAAAAAAATTTGAACTTTCTCAGAAATAGAAAGAGCCTGTAAATGAATATAACCAAAATGCATCAGTATCTGCTGAAGATATCTCAAACGAGTGTCTGAAATATAGTGGGGGCAACCTAATTACTGAGATTATTAAATTGTTCAATAAATTAAATAGATAACCACTGGATTGAAGAACTAGGTAACAATATCTGTATTTAAGAAGGGCAGTAAAACTATCGTGAGAAACTATCGTGTTTAGAAACTCTTCACTAAAATTATTAGCGATGAAATCACGTCAAAATCTGAGATTTGCAATGAACAGATTAACTATTAATTCGATAAAAATATCACGATCTCATGTGGAAAATTCCATTAAATGCAACAGACCAATTTAATTGTGATTCGTCGATCTTGCACAAGCTTTCGACCTCATCCAACTGGACGATGTTATAAACATATTTGAAATTGAAAAGCTCACAAATGAAATATCAATATCAAATGGAATCTGTCAGGGTTAAGCCAAACAATCTGCAATATATATGGTTATGAACAAAATCATACTTAAAATTAAATCTACTGGAATTATTGGTTATAGAAGGGGAAATCAACTGATCAGTACCATTTTTGTTAAGCGGTTGTCATTGCAGAATATGAGGACGATTTGCAACGCCTATTATTTACATTGACACAACATGCTGAACACAACATGCTGAAAAAAATTGATATCTGCCATGAAATCAATTGTTCACGGAGCCAATAAGATGCAAACTAGTAGTAGATATACCAATTGAACAAGTTCTGAGCTTCCGTTAATTGGGTGCAGAAACAAGCAGCTATCGAGATGTTACTGCAAAAGATCGGAATCAAACCAACAAGAATGCTTCAATATCTAGATGACATTGTGACGTCATCGGAGGAACAAGTTCATGCGTAAGATCTATTTTAACACACTTTTAACAACTGATGAGGACAACAGAAATGAAGATCATTTAGCGTTACCGTTATTTGTCTAGTGTAATTGCTTAGTAACGTCTAATTCATATGTTATTGTTATTTATGTAATTGTTATTTATATATTTATTATTTTATAATTTAAATATTATTGTATACTCACTGTTACTATTCCTATTTTATCGTCAGCTCATCGATCGATCGATGTAGACCTTCGATATTGATGATGATGATGGTTAGTCGTATGTTGTTGTTTCTGTTTTAACTTTAATTTTATTGTTTTGTTTGTTTTATTTTATTTCCACTTTTGTTTTAATTATCACTTATTATTTTCCATTATAAAATTTGTTTTTTGTGTTTTTTGTTTACAGGATTTTAATTTGGCGACGGTTTAGTGTACGTACTAGTTTTTATAGTTTTGTTAGAAATTGTTTGGTCCGAATGTTGTAAGTCGTCTGTCACTGTATGTGTAAAAAAAAAAAAACATCGTACCGAATTTAATCAACAGGAGTCAACAGCAACAGATATTACGCACTATCACCGATCATTCGCTCCAGAGATATAATCAGATGTAATGATATCCGAAATGAATGTCAAATTAAAGACATAGTAAGATGGACAAGGAGCAGAAGGCGTTATTGGAGAGACCATGAATTCCAGATAATAGAATCGCAAATATTACAATGAAATAACTCCCAAGTGGAACAAGGTCAATAGGAAGAAGTGATGGCGAGAAAGTTAACCATCCACATCTCAAAAATAAATTGTTAGGAAAACACAGGTCAATGGCATAACGAAAGAAGAAGAAGAAAAAGAAGAAGCTAGAAATTATTTTAATCACTTTTGTTATCTAATTATAATATAAATTAAAAAAATATTCTAAACACATCAGGATTGTAAAACAGTTGCATTTAATCAAATTTTCTCATAGAAACCATCATTATTATTGTGACCCTAAAATAATTTTAAAATGATTACGAACAGAAGGCAGAGACAGTTCACCGAACGTACACAACACATATACAACTAGTCTATCACAATGAAATGAGATTCTGCACTGCGAGTAGCGATAAATTACACGTATCATCATGTTAATCAATTCATCAATAGTATTCTATAGAAATTTTCTAGAATTGACTACATCGTAATATATGATCAGGACACTGGATAGCATGTTTGATGCAAACAATCAGCATATATATAATCGATTGCTTGACTATGATTTTTAATGCTTGTTTATGTTATTTGTAAAAAACTTACCAGGTCTCTAATCAGTCAGTCAGAACTTGGTCAATATTTGGTTAGTACTTATCGAATACTGCATTCCAAAACTGAAATGATCTTCTCGTAATTAATTCTTGCAACAATTTTGTTTATTGTGTTTAGTTAGGTGAATATACTTATCCTGTTTCGGCACCTTTATACACTACACCGTTTTCCACTCGGTAGGTATATCATCGTTTGACCACAATGCAATAATATTGTAATTTAGTAAAAATTCTTTGTTATTCAACTTCGTTCTAAGCAATTCTGCAGCTGCCTTACTTTGATTTCACATAATCTTGGAGCAAACCTATTTAAATATTCGTCTAATCTACTCTTAGCAGAACTCAACTTGAACTACACGTGACTATTCAGCAGCATGTTATTATGTACTAACATCCATTACAGAATATTAAATTCTGTAGTACTTTCAGGTCAGTTTACTAATCAGACAGTATAGTTTTCACTTTAATTTACAGTGTATTGTGCTAGGTTTGCAATATTTTAGAAAAAAATTATCTTGATTCAATTCATTGCCCCATTATTACATTCCATGTCTTATCACTATAATTCAAGTGATGAAACCAAGAACATTTTCATCAGTTCGTTCCCAATACATTTTGCAACCGTGAATTTCTTTACTACTATAAAAGCTAAGTATATAACCAAATTGCTTAGTGGATTGTTTTGTTATAAAATATTTAAATCAGATATCCGTCTCAGTAGTGATCCGAACCAATTGAGTAACTACAAATTGCATTAGGAATAAGTGGGCAATAATACGGAATAACGTAAAAGAATAAAGTAAAAAAGATTAGTAGAAATGACGTTATTTAAAACAACCCGAATTGAGTGTCCCTTTAGAAAGTCTAATATCCATTTTTTTTTTAGTCTCGATGAATAGCATACGAGATCAGTTCTGATAATAATTTACTATGACATGTCCTATCAAAAGTTTTAGGGTATATCGCAAGCTCCAAGTGAATATCTATGGTAATTTATGTGATTGAAAAATGTTACCAAATGTAAAGGGAGAGTCGTAAAAGGACCATATTCAGAAATTGTATACATGGGTTGCAAAGTCTGACTGTCACCTCCATGTGGTACAACCTGGAAGCACCATTGAAGCAGAAAGCTGCAATGGTTGACTAACGACAGCAGCAAATTGGCCCTACGATGAAAAGGGGGTTGGACGTATGGTTAACAACCAACTTTGGAAAAAAAAATTTGTTATGAATTCAAAAACATGGCCTCGGATC
>JANSTX010011933.1:0-18363 GCA_027564355.1 Penthetria funebris
TAAATTCAATAGAGTGTGATTTGTAGTTACCCTTCAAGATGGTGAAATTTAAATGTTTTACAGCAGAAGAAGTTATTTCATTTTCCATAATATACAAATTAAAATCGCAAGTAAAATTTAAATTAAAACATTGATAAAAATAAGGGCATGATTTCCATTCCAATGTGAAAAACCATTAAGGACATAAATTTATTCATTTTCATAATACTTCCGTTTTATCGTGGTAATTAATGGAAATCATAAAGAAAACTATGTCTTAATATGCAAGTTTTTTCTATGGAAATATACAATTTTCCCGATATTCAACATTGTTATATTACATTGGAAACTGAAATCAAATACTGATCGTAATGACTTTAGATCAATAAGTTCTTATCAAAGATTATAATTAAAATATATAAAAAAAATTTTTTTTAGTATAAATACTCGTAGCGACAAACAACCGTTGGATGGTCTTTAAGGTTCAGTTTAATGTGAATCACCTCATTTTTATAACTTACATTTAATCCACTTCAAAGGTATATTAATGGTAGTGCACTTTCATATTATTACCACAAATAATATCAAATTCAATAATTGATATCCTTTTAAGTATTTTTAAGTATATAAAGATCGCAGTTGTAGAATGTCCGATTAAACTAAAAAAATCTGGCAGAATTTAAGGTTTCCACAACCATTTATGTAACAAATACGAGTACAATTTAAAAACTTTTTTTTTTTTTCTGAATAATAGACGTTTATTGCACAAAAATTACAAAATATATTTTATTCAAAGTATTGTCCAAGTATGGGTTCCGCTTTATTGTTTTATTTGACTCTTGGTATTTTTGCCGACGACCGCCTGTCGAAATGCAAATTACCTAACTCAATAGGGTTTGAGAAAGCGAGGTTATTCACTTTGTGTAACATATAGTATTCTGATTTACATAGGATTGTAAAATTCTGTAAATGTGGATAGAAGTTGTTCAAAATACTCCTCCATAAAATAATTAGAAAATTAGCTCATTTAATATTCAGTTTTATTTTTCTTTAAAGTGACAACATGATCACGCTAGATCCCATTATTAAAGAGTCAAATGATATTAACATCTAATCACTCTAAATGTCCATTATTTTATAAACTAAAATTACAAACTATTGTAGGATTTCAGGTGATAACAATAGGATTGATCAAACTGCCATAGATAAATCATAGACCATTGCTGATTTGATATAATTTTTAAAAAAAATCACACAATCTAAATAATACAACCAATTTGATGTTGCTGAAAAGCAAGTTTATTGCTATAATTATGCACAATGGGGTCGGTTTAGTTTTAGAAGCGACTATTTAAAAGAAACAGGCAGATTTCAGACCACGTAAAAATATTGAGGATTAGTTTTGAATTGATTTTTGTCGACTTTATTCAGATATTAAATGCATAACTTTTTTTATGCTAAAATCGGTAACGAATATTAAATATTAATATTGGAATACATTAAACGGGTAGTTGACAGCATGTTCCTTTTTTATTTTTTCAAGGATGAAAATTTAAACCTTCACTTAAGCTATCCAAATCAGTATATTTATATTGATGAAAAAGCAATGATGTGTGGTCAATTACGGTGGTGACCGCACGTTTAATTTTTATTAAAAAAATAAAGGATGTACATTTTAACCTATACTTAAGTTACATCGGAATTTATTTTTATTGTAATTAATGAGAAAATGATGCAGTTATAACCGCAATTAGAATATTGTTTTTTTATTTTTGGCAAAATAAAAGTTAAAATAAAGGATGTATATACTTAAACCTTCACTTAGGTTATGCGAATCAGAAAATATTTTTTTATTGATGGAAAAACGATGGTGTAATTATGGTGAAAACATGTTATATTTTCATTTAAAAAATAAAGGATCAAATCAAGGCTTCAAATTTAAAACTCTTCTTAAGTATATAGGGAAAATATTTTTATTTTCATTAATGAGAAAGCGATGTTGTCAGAAAGATGTGTTTTTTGTATTTTAAACAAAAGTTGAAATAAGAGTTTTGAATCAGAGATGTAAAACATTTACGAAAGTTATACGAATCAGGGAATATAATTTTATTGTGAATGACGAGAAAGTGATGTTATGCGATATTTTTCAAATAAATGATGTAAATTTGAACCACTTTCTTCATTCACTTGAATTACGTTTTTAATATAATTGATGAGTAAGCGATGTTACGCAGTCAGTTACGATAAGAACATGCTAATTGTTTTTTTCCCCCTTCAAATAAAGGTTCTAATCAAGGGTGTAAATTAAAACCTTCTTTTAAGTTATGCGAAACATCAAATATATTTTTATTTTCAATGATGAGAAAGTGTTGTTAAGTGATGTCAGTTATGGTGGTTATGGTTCAAATCAAGGGTGTAAATTTTAATCTCCACTTAAGTTATGGGAAAGCATATTATGCGCACTGAGTTATAGTATGAACATATTTTTATTCAAAACAAGGTTCAAAGCATGGGTGCAAATTTAAGCCTCTTACTAATCTGAAAATATGTTTTTAATTTCATTAATGAGAAAACGATATAGGTTCAAATCAATGGTGTGAATTTTAATCTCCCTGTAATGAACCAGGTAATATATCTTAGTTATGGTCAGAACATTGTATATTATTTTTTTCAGAAAATACTTATATTGTTTTTCAAATATGTAGGTTCTAATCATGGGTGTAAATTTGAACATCCCCAAAAGTTATATGAAACTGGAAATATATTTTTTCTTTTCATTGATGAGAAAGCGATGATGTTATTTATTAATATTCTCATTTTGATTTTGCTTGGTTTGTTTTTATTTTATGTTTTTTTTTATTTTTTTTGTTTATTTCACAAAAATTATAATTTAGCATGCTCTAGGGAAAATATGAAAATACAATAGAATTACAATTTGTAATCAGTGTACAATTAGTGAGATATTTTTGCTCAATGCACATAATAATTTGCCTATATGATGAATGATTCATGTGAAAAACTGCGAACTGTAGTGAAGTATAGTTCTAGAGAATCATAATAAAAAATTATGAAATTCAAAACCAGAAAACAAATATCAAATCGCATAATATGTTCACGCTAGGAAAATTTTCAGTTTTGTGTAATAATCTCGGGAAAAGTGTATAGTGATAATGAAAATTTGGAAAAAAAAAATGAAAGCAAAATGTATTGTATATTTTCAATGATTTTCTATATACATTCAAATAATATCCATTATGCATTTGCATATATATACACCCTTGTGGCTAAACATATTTTTTTATTTGATTTTTCTTTACTTTTTTTGTTTGTAGTTTATTTCCAGATTTTTTAAAATTTTCATTTTTGTTTGTAAACAACCGCTGAAAATATAATAATTTTTCACTACATTGGGGTATGGATATGATGATGGAGAGGAACATTATGAATGCGATACAATGCAAATATCTCATCTAATTCAAAGAGAATTGTTTCTTCTTATATATAGAAAATCTTGTGGATGATGATGATTCTACAATGATTTCCTAGCATATTTTCAGGTCTACCATATAGAACTAGCATATATATATATATATATATATATATATATATACTAGTACATTACAGTTCCTATATATAAATCCTGAAAGTCTCCAATATACACATTATACAAGTATATATATACAAAGGGGATAGTCAAAGTTAAAAGGCAAAAGCAAAAAATAAACATAAAACAGATTTTATATGTTGAAGAAGAATAAAAAGAAAAAAAAAAGGAAAAAAATAAATAAATAAAAGTAGGAAAAATAAAAAGGAAAACATAGAAAAAGCGGACGGTTTCTGTTTAATCACTCAAAAATGTCACCGATCTGTCTTACTTATGAATTTTACTTTTCGCGATTTTGATTATCATTTTTCTTTCAACGATGAACATATTTATAAATACGTACACGACTATATATATGTGTAAGGATACCATCATCAAGGAACACAGAAACCATCATATTTTATCCATTGTTTGTTAAAGATGAAATTGTCTTCCTTTGTAATTATATATATATACATACTCATAGTCCAATATATTCCTCGTCCACATATTTCAATATATGAACAACCATATTTTATCATATATTTGTGAAGTATTTAATAGCATATTTCTTTTAGCATACAATGTGGATGTTGTTGTGGGATGGGTGCTGGTTTACGACTTAAGTATAAATATACTCGTATATATATATACATATATTTGATATATTTGCTGATCCACATGGATTCGATTACATTTTCCTTACATATACATCTTTTAATAGTCAATTCCATTTGCTTACGTTTCTAAATTGAATACCGACATTTCTTATACTATTATGTACATAGAAATAAAGATGATTGAATATACATAAATTGTTGTGAGTTCCCCAATAGCCTCCATACATAATATATGGTTTATACATAGTGATTTTGCTTATATAGATATCAATTTGCTTAAAAGTGCATATTTTTTTTCAAGCATACCAGAAATAAAAACATTACTTGGAAAATTTAATAATAAACAAATATAATAATTTCATATTATCATCATCATGCCAACCTTTACTCCGTTGCGGAATCAAGAACTCGTTATTTATGACCGACCAGGTCTTCCATTGCTCTTAGGATTTCAGTCATGCGTATATCTTGAGATATCATTGACCGATCGCCACAATACATGACCAATGTATTTCCACTTTTTCGGTTGACATTACTGTGTATCGTGATTCGATCTGCCAGTCTTCACTAATCCGCATTTGATATTGTATTGGGTCAGAAAATTTTTAGTATGCAACTAAAAGGCAGCTATTGACGAAAACTTGAATTTGAGACGGTATGATGATATTCGTCACATTCTAAGTCTTGCAGTCATATAATAGTACCGATAATGTCGGTTGACATAACTGTGCATCATGATTCGATGAGACGGTATGATGATATTCGTCACAATCTAAGTCTTGTAGTCATACAATAGTACCGATAATTTCATTTTGCTGCGTCCTTAATATGTGTAATTCGACATCTTTCCCAGAACTCGTGCCAAATAAGTTACCAAATATCAATATGGATATTGGGCTCTGATAAATATTAATTGACAATAAGATGGATTGGTAATAAATTTAGTTTTTTCTAAAAGAAGATCTTCATTTTATACCTTGTGATACGTTGTTCACCTTTGTCATCACCTAAGCTAATGCAGGAACAAGAGCAGGAACAAGAGTGGTGACAAAATACATTCCACCTTAACACTGTACATCAAATATAATACCAAGGTTTCTTTCTGCACTGATGAGTTAGAATAAATACCATGAATTATGTTTATCAATTTGGATGGTATTCCATACTTTTCGAGAATTATGCACATGATAACATGATTAAGACTGTCATTATTGATTAAACGTCGACGAACAGCATGTCTACTAATATTTGTCATTCTATCGACTGTTTGACTATATGATCTTAATGTGTTTAAATAATTTATGGATGATCTATCAGGTCTAAAATCAGTCTGGTGGAAGCTGAGAAGTGGAAGGTGAGATGTGGAAGCTCGGATGTGTGATGTGGAAGCTCGGATGTGGAAACTGGAATGTAGATACTGGAATGTGGAAACTAGGATGTGGAAGTTGAAATGTGGAAGCTGGGATGTGGAAACTTGAATGTGGAAGCTGATATGTTGAAACTGGGATGTGGAAGCTGAAATGTGGAAGCTGGGATGTGAAAGCTGGGCTGTGGAAGCTGGAATGTGAAAGCTGTGATTTGGCATTCGGCACAAATTTCATGTAATCTCAAAATGTATATTTTCAAATGAAATTGTACTTACTATATACTGAGTGACCGACAATCATCGACTATCACCAGTAGCTGGATCACAATACTTTATGTCAGTAATAGTGTATGATAGCAACTAAAAACATTTCGTTAATGTTTGGCGATTGATTGAAAAACATCTCAACAACTAACTGAAAATTTGTATAGACTGTTGAGAGACGGTGAACAATATTCGTTGACGAAGGAAATTGAATTTGACCAACTATATACTGCAGCGTCCGGTTAATGATATCGCATGATATACGTTAGAATGGAATCGTTAATATGGTGTCATAAACGCATTTTAGGAATGTTTGAGAAAATTATAATATAAGATAAGGATTTGTGAATATTGTCGGATTTTGAATGAAGACGATTTTCATAGAAAGAAAGAAAGAAAATTGAATTAAATCAGTAATGTACTAAGGAATTCCCAGTGAATGATATCGTAACTTAACATATGCATTAGAAGTATTGTTGGGTACAATAGGTAATATGTGAATTCAACTAAAATGTTGGTCTGAAGGTTAGAAATCGTGAACAAAGGAGGTTGTTCATTGATTTAAAATGCTGCCACGCGGAATTAAGGTTGAAATGATGATGATAATGATGATTAAGTATATCATTTTACATGTATTAGATATCGATGCACATTGAGCTTGAATTCTAGGCGTGAGTGTTGTGTGCATTAGTTCCAATCCACCTGGCCAATTCTGAAATTACTCAAATTGCAGCACATGGTATACCACGTGGAACACCTTTGTCTTAATAAATGTATATAATATCAACTCCTGTGTACATACATGGCATATATGATTCAGATAAATAACAAACCATATTATTATCATCATCATTATGTTTATATGAAGGTACCATTACCATTGTTGACAATGAACGTCATTACAGTTCTTATTTGATTTCTCTTTTCGTTTGCAATTTTCTTTTCTTTTTTTTTTTGCCTTTTTTTATTATTATTATTATTATTTCTATATGTGAACTTTTTTTTCTACTACTGTGTATATATAAATATACACATTTTCATTATCAGTTGATACACCTGAGGCTAATAATTACCCGAGTATTATTTTTAATTTTCCTGCCTCACTAGCACCGTTTATTTCCATATTTTTCTTTGCCCATGTATAAATACAATGAAAATCTCACTCAATGTTTTGTATATCATAAAATATGATAATAATAAAAAAAAAAAACGATGTGACTATATTTTGTAACTTGAGAATAATTTTCATACAAATTATAAATGAGATAGATCTTAAATAAGAATAATAATGGTAAATTCTGGTATTTGTCCAATTATCTATCCCTACAAGGATAAATTTCTGAATTACACGAACGGATACCATAGAGTTTAGAGTTTATAAATGTTGGTGCGATTAGACATTGACTAAATCGTCGCAATGCATTATGTTAATTCTCATCCCTCATCTGACAAAGTTGTAAGACAAAGGAGACAAGGGCAAGTAATTTTTTTTATAAATAAATAAAACTAATTGAACGTCAGTATTAGAGCTGGAAACATGTCAGTGTGATAATTTAAGTACACGTTGCATATTTTGGAATCATTAAAATTAACATATTAGCGTTACAGTATCATGTCGAACTTTACATCACATTGGTGCTTAGGCACAACGATGTTAAATTACCGATTATAACATGCAAATTATTTTAATTATTAACCAAAACCAATATATAATTCAATAACATGTATTGAATTAATTTTATTTGTCCGGTTCCTAAATAATGCAGTTGTATGAGGCTGTCTAATTTGTAGATTAGTTATTTTTCATCTGGCCTCAACAAATATGCCGTATAACCACCGACCAATTTTAACATGTGCCGATGTATCGAGTTACCACGGTAACACCATGAAGAAGTACTGATAGATTGTGTAACCAAAATTTTAATTAGTCAATCAATTCGTCACTACATATTAGCGTACATTATTATATTAAAAGAAAAAAAGATTTCGAGAATATGTTCTAGAACCAATTAATACTTCTAAATTTGCAGATAAAATACGGTTAGTACTCTCACATTAATTCATTACCTTCCACTGACACTACATTGTGCTTATTTTGTAATATAATCGATAAGTCGCCTTAGTGTACGATTGATCCAATTCCACTTTCTGCGTTTGACAATTTTGTTTATCGTCTCCAGATCTGCCAGTCTCCACAAAATTTCCTTCGAAATTATAATTGACCAGAAAATCCAAAAATTAAAAATCCTATAATCCATTCATTTCTTCATCGTTGGTTGCAAATAAACATCTTCAAAATGATCTTCAGACCGACTTGCTGTATTTCACTAGTCGTTCCAATTTTTTCCTCATGTCCACCACTGTTTCCGATGGCATACAAATTTCGTCAGTGTAGTTGAGATCTTCAAGTCGACCAGATATATTCCATATTATACCATGCAGTTCAGAGTTTAAATTGATCAGAACTGTGTAGAAGACGAGCAGGAACAATAGTGGTGACAATATAGATCACTGTTTTGCAGAGACACTAAGCAATAGAACTACTGTCACTTAGTTATTGTAATTCATATGAGTCGGGTTTTTTGAAACACAGAACATAGTTCTTTCTTCTGTTTTCTTCCATCGAATCTAGTCCAGCCCAAGAATATCGAGTTTGTACCTTTTTAATTCTTGAGCCACATATGCCAGTGTCATCCAAATATTCTCCGTTTACATAATCCTAAATTCGTCATCGTGGTTCCATTCGATCCTAGCCCATTAGTTGACGCTTTTTCGTACAAGTAAGTATCACACTTTTGTCGACGTTGGTGGAATTCGATGTTAATTTTCTAAATTATTGTCCAACGGTTTAAATTTAAAATATCTGGAACACATGTTAAATATCTAGATGAAAATTACTTTATCTAATGTGGTTGATTAGTTTTAAATGAAATAACAGGATGAAAATCAGTCAGTGTTGCAATCGGTAGTGTTAACGTCAAGTTATTGTTTGGTTGATACACCATGATGCGGATAAGTTTTCTATTGCAAAACTCTAAAACCATCTCATATTATCGTACCACCGATTGATGGTGGTAAAATATGATGAAGTAAATAGGCGATGGTGCAAACTATTTTGAATTGATTAGCTTCCCATTTCTTATGTTACCAAATATCAGCAACATATTCTGAATATTTTTAAAATTTTCAACGTTCTGGAAATTCTGAATATAAAAACACATTCTCTATACATTGATTTCATTTTTACGGTACATAATAATTATATTAAGAAGAACAATATTAAAATTTAGTAAATGACCAACCAAAAAAAAAAGAAACAGCAATAAATTTCCAAAGCCACAGGAAAATATTTTATAATTTTCCAAAAATCCCATGTTATTTACATATTTATACTCTGAATGGATAAATGTTTATCTAAAACTCTAAATTAATATTTTTTGAAACCATCTGGTCTCCACATAAGGGAAAATAGGGAAAACAAGGAAAATAAGCTAAAAAAAAAAAAATGTATTTCCTGAAAATTTTTACGGAAAAAAAGGAAGAATAAGAAATTCATTTTCCTTTGTCTTGTCCTTTTTTTCATGCTGTTGCTTTTATTGTATTGTTGTTGTTGTTGCTGTTATTATTGTTGTTGCTATTCATGTTATTATGGATAAATACATTTGCATTCTTGTCTGTTTTAAAATAGATTTTTAAGGATTTTATTTTGATCCTTTAAACAATACATTTAATTTCTTAAGAAAACAATGGAGTGAAATGGATTTTACTTTTTTCGATTTTTTTTTCATGTAATAAAAAGGCATATAAAGGAAGTTTTCCATATCGGGCTAGTTGTATTTATACAACTGGAATGGTTGTTTTTTTTTTGTCAACTAAACGTCTATTATATGAAGTTTTATTCAGAATAGTCCTTTTTTGAAGTTATAATGGTTAGTTTGTGGTTCCTTTATTAATGCAGCTCAATGACAGGTATATTAATTTGCATATTAAATAAGAAAAATGTAAATAATGACATTTTCAAATTATTTCAAAGTGGTGATTGAATTGAATAGCGGTGGTTGTAGAGATTTTCCGTAATGTAGTATGATTAGATAATAGTGAACTACATCATCCCATCTCATTTTCTAATGAGTGTAAAGTTTCCACTAACTTCGAAGTGTTTACTTGGATCTAACTTCCGAAATTGTGTATAATGTAAAACGTTGAAATAATAGCTCACACGTTCATGTACGACCACCATTTCAGTTTTGCACTATTTATGTTATTATCAAAACATGTTTAAATTAGACTTCCATTTAATTAGTTTCTAGTTTTCAATAAAGTAAAATATTAAGTATTTTTTTTCTTTAGATTTATATAAGAGGGTTTAGAATATTTCTGTGCCCATTTGACCTACGTTGAAATAGTGTCCAGTTATCCTTAGTCTTGAGACAATGCGCGAGTTTGTGAGTTTTTCACATATCTGCGTGGAGAGTAAGTACATGCATGTGTTATCCAAGCGCAGAGTCTTAGCGTCTTCCCGTGATACTGTACCCTCTCTATCCTACTACGATTACAGTCATTGTTCAGTGCCGGTTATCAAACCAGTGAACCGAAGGTAGTACGTAGCACCGCTATATATATATAACCAATATACCACACTAGGTCGAATTTGCCATGTAATACAAAACATTCAAATAATGGCGTTAGAAGCTATAATTGCTTTTTACCCCTTTCTTAAATATTTCTCCTTAATTCTTCTTTAGATCAAGCATAACATCTAGATACCTAGAGCTCGAGAATACTTTAAAGTTATTTCGCTAATTTTAATTTTAGGAAATGCACAACCCAGTGAATTTACTCCCACATCACACATATTGGGATCTAGATACTGGAGATCATTTTAATAATCGATATATTTTGTTATCAATAAAGTTACACTATACACTAATCGATCTAATGTTCTTTGCTAGCTATTATCCCGTTCTGTCTACTTTAGGAATGAAGATGACTCTCACTTGTTTCCGAACTATAGGGATACGGTTAAATTAAATAAACCCCCGGAAGGAAAATTGAAGTCATAAAATCGTAATATTCTTAGATTCCTGTAATGTTATGTTAATAACTAATTTCATACGATCGTTTGAAATCCTTTTTTTTTGGGATCTTGTCATTCAATAGTTCGACTATAATTCATAGCATCTTTATATATTCTATACCAAATGTACCACGTTTGAAATTACACACTTTACGAATACGTACTCTGTACTGATTCCATTGTGAATAACTGCAGTGCAAGAACCTTGATAATTGTGTTAGGTCAATTATCATACATAATCAAGATATCATTCATTGGCACTTAATATACTAATATATGAAGAAATTGATAAGATGTATATAATATATATATATATAATATTTTTCACCAGATCAATAAACATAAAATACACCCTTTTTATATCCTCGAACATATACAGTAGAAATTGGAGGAGGGTCAACATAGATTGACTTTAGATAAAATTCAGTTATTATGTTGGTCATCAAAGATCTGTCAACCATTGTTATGGAACAATAACCGAGTTGAAAATAAAAACTCGGGAATTAATAAAACCATTTAAAAATTGCATTTACTTTTATATAACTTATAGTGTTTTGGATCATTAACACTTATTGGATCAATTTGTTCGATTCAATATTTTATCATAAATAAGTGGAATAGAGCTACCAATAAATTATAATTAGCTTACCTCACTCCAAATTGCTACACTAAACATTATTCTGATAATCTGCAAATGTACAAAATACATTTTCCCTTAATAATAACTAGACTTTTGTATGAACAATAAATAAATTAATCACAAATAAAATAATTATAAATTTGAAATTATTATACGAATATAAAATAATGACAATTCTAATGTGCCCAATCCAACAACAATATACACTTCACAAGGGTTGCTTATATGCGAATATATTTTTTAATGTTTTCTGATAAGCTCACGTACACTATTGTTCTATTAGTCTGATTTTATGTGTCAATTACACACCACAAATTATCCTTAATTAGAATGATAACATAATTCGTACTGAATTATAGTCATGATCTTTTACAGGGTTTATAGTCTTGATCTACTCGTTTATTAGTGAGATAATCAAGTCAAGGACAAATTAAAACTAATGACTAACAGTTAAATCTCATCTGATGGCAAAATGTACGATTTAAGTCATATATTGATTGATACATTTATAGATTTACACACCTGTAGAATTGGCGGTGCAAAATTAGCCCATAAAAGACAACATAAAGAAACTTCGGTTTTACTGGAAGCTTAAAAGATCACATAACTGTTATTCGAAAGTGTGGACATTCTGAGTTAAACGTTCACATTCATAGGTAAATCGTGAAATGTTTTCAGCGATTATTAAAAAATTGTACTTATGTAATATGTAGAAGACTTTTATAGTTGACATCAAGGTGAGATCACATAATAGGTTTCCAAATCACAAGAACTGTATTTATAGGTCGATTTAAATTCGTTTGATAACAGATATCGATTGTCTAGAGCTCGCCAAACACTAGATATATGTGCGTCACACCCCTAGAAAATATTATTGAAAAAAACCACAAGATCTATCGTTCTGAATCCATTGTATTGAACAATCAACGAACACTATTTTAAGGGTAAATAATAATTTTATTTTTATGAACAATATACCTTATAACGTCGTTATTTATATACATTATTTTATTGATAAAATTTTATTTCTTCAAATAAATTACGATACATCCATTATCCATTAAAGTAACTACTATAGAGCATATATAAATTGAGTAAATCATGCATAAAATTCATGTTTTTAAATTTTACAATATTTTTTAACCACTAAAAATCGTATCAGAAATTCATATACGTACGTATATAGCTAAACATAAATTAAAATACAGAGAAAAAAAAAAAACATATTTTCTTCTTTGAGTACTCGTATATCCCTTTTTTTCCTTTGAGTAAATAATATTACCCTCCAAATATAATTCAATGAAATGGTATAATATGTCTATAGACATTTACATGTTTGATATATTAATTTTTTATAGCTTTCACCCTTAAGTGTCTAAGCACGTAACTTTATATTTATGGTAAAACATAACCCGAAAAACGTAAAAACATAAGTTTCTTTGAATGATTCCACCACTTTCAATATTGGTTGATTTCTCAATACTACAAATAATATAAACTGGGTTGAAGGCTTCTTGTTCTATCACAGGTACACCCACCCATACCATTATTTTAGATATTGGAATATATTCGCGAATTTTCCTCTTTTTTTTTTAACCATATACATACCTTGCGTGTATTGTATAATCGACACCAATAATTTTTTTGTCCATCATTTCGAATCTATAATTATTATGTGTCATCAAAGAATCGCAGATTGGAATGAGAATGAAAGAAATAATTAAGGAAAAACCACAGCAAAGGATTAACAAAAATGAAGGCAGCACAATATATGTTATTGGCAATTAAAGAAATGAACACCGGATTGTACCAATAATGTAATATTGCGTAAATAGTATACAGTACAAAGCAACGCTGGCCTAATAATATCCTTCTTGCCATATAACCTAAAAATGCCGAGAATGAGATTTGGGATAGGTGTTTAATGTGTGAAATGTTTAAAGTGGAAATTAATTTCTCATATTATTTAGAAAATTAGAAAAAGGCAAACAAACGGAGTACAAAATTGTACAGATCACTAATTTAAGGATACCTTAAATATATTTAAAATTGAAACTAATTTTAGTAGTTATATATAACCCACAGAAAGCTAGGCATATGAAATCTTTTCTCATACTGTGTCTAACTTTCTCAGTAAATTATTCTTAATGGTAACATATAATATTGCATCAGTTAACTTCTCGATTTATCCGAGTACTGGGAAGTGCTAGAGCAAAAAATAGATCAGTAAAATTCTATATTTTTTCAAGAGAAAATAATCTCTATGAGTAAAAATAATGATTTAGTTATGAACAACTACGGTGACGAATGAAATGAGCGACTATTGTCGAGGTTATTCAATCAATCTTTACAATCATGCCATATCACTGAGAACACGATCATTATATATGCCAGTGAAGATGTTTTATCGCGGCTAAAAATATGGTATTTGTCGACTGATTGGAAAACTTAAGAATAAACTTGGTGGCTGAGAACATAAGCACTACTCCTGCATTTTTCAAATGTATAACGGGATAATTATGATTAATCCTATATTTTCCAGTTGACAAATTTCAATCATAGGTATTTGAGTTAACATTTGATGTTACATGCACAGATAAGAACGACCGAAAAAAAAAATTCGTTAAAGTTTTGAAATTATTAAGCTAATTATTAAATTTTAATAAAATTGAGATTTGCATTTTTACTAATTAGAAATTGACTTATTTATTTTAATAATATGCAGTTGAAACCGTGAAAATTCTATTTAAATTTTTGGGGCCAGTACAGTTCAGGATACACAATCTGACAGTGCGACCAAGCTGTAAATCACAACAGATCACAAGTGAGATGATTGAGCAAGTTTAATGACATGTGCACGCACCTGTAGTGAGGATATAATATTGACGTTTACTGCAGAGCAATTATTGTGGAAATATCTATATAGAATAAATTTAGCGCACCCATATTGCATCTGTGCTGGAGTTAATCTATTTCACCAAAATCGGAAGTTACTTTGGAAGCCTTTCACACAGACTTTAAATTATTCACCCACAGTGCTAGGAATATATAGCTTCGAAAAATGGGAAAATATAATTTTATTTAATAATAAGGATCAGGAGCTATTGATATAGATTGATATGATAGAGTTTTGCTACTTTGCTGAAGAAAAGTACAATAATTAGATAAACTCGTATATGTAGATAAGAAGAAACTAGTTCATCCAGCATTTATTAGTGTCATATTGCATCACAAATTTGAAAAAAATATATATATAACATAAACTATCTTAGAGATAGATTGCACACATAGTTTCTGTTAAATTCACCATTGATTTTTTCGGTAGAATTCATGCAGCGTTTTCGACAGTTTCGTCAGTTATTGACATGATAGTATTGGATTTCTTCAACAGATCAACAAAGCCGAAACAATTTCAGGATGCATCCATAACGTTAAATGGAATAATTACATGTTAATAGAAACATACGAGTATTTGACCTTTTCTGTATAGAACGAATCAAATTATAAGGATAACTGAAAAGTGCTACAACTAGTCATCCAACCAGGCATAGTATCAGAAATTATTAAAAATTTAAGTACACGCAAGTATGAAACTTTTTAATTATACTGGTCATATTCTAAACAACCTCAGTTAAATTATGTTTTACTGGTTTTCCTTATATCCACATATTACAATATATGAGTATACGTTTAAGTTAATAAAAGAAAATAAAAATAAAAAGTCGTTAGAATAAAATAAGGAGACATCAACCAAATTTTCTTATAAAACCCAAATGCAAATAATTCACAATCCCTTATAAAAATGGTTTACCTAAATGTTATTTATGACCAGAATAAAGCAACAGGAAAGTGTATCCATAGAGTAAAGTAATTCTTCACCCTTACCCGTTATAACCGTGTCATTTATACCCTCACAAGATTTGTATATTTTGGATTCGTGTTTGTTTTTATTTTGGAAATATTTTGTCATATTTTTACGTAAAATAAAAAATTTATGGTACAAGAAAAATGGTAATAAACTTGAAGATAAAAACAAAAAAAAAAAAAAAAAAACACGTAATATTCGTGAAATTAAAAGCCAATGCATTCATGGTATTTATGTACAATGTTGAGGTTTTTTTTTTCATCACTTTTTGCCAATAAACTAAACATATTTATAATACCATCATCATCAACTCTGATGATAAAAAAACCCCAAGGAGTAGATATTGCAAATTTGCGGTTATTTAAAACTTTCCAAAGTATATAACTAAAGGACATATGATGCATGAAAGAAAGAAATTGCACAACACTGTTCTCATTTAATGTGTTTCATAACAAAAATATGGAATTCATTTCTAATTAACCACAAAAGTTATTAGCAATTTTAGTGGTAAGGAACATGTTAAATTAAAAGTATTAAGTCATTAATTTAAATTTGATGTTAAATTTTATTCATCAATTACTGTACTGATGAGAACTCCACATATGTTAAATTAATAATGCAATAATTTAGACACTTTAAGTTGATAATCTCAATTTGTGTAAACACTTTGTTCCTGTTTACATTGACCACATTAGAAATTTGTTTCATATAACTGAGATTGTCACAAAAAAAAAGGCTTACTGACCTAAATTAGTTTCAACATTAGGAGAAATGCATAATAATTTAAGATTTGTATAGTATTGATTGTACCCAAACTTCAAATGATGTCCAAAGAATTTTGTCAAGAAATAACAATATTGATTAAAATACGAAGCGGGAACTTTTAAAATAACTGCACAAACTGTTCACAATTAGGTGATTAAAAAAACCAATGAATAGATTTTGTTAATTGACAAAAGGATCGCCTATGTAATATCTTGTACAAGTGGGAGTTAAAATGGTATTGAATTGTTATAATTGGTACATATTTAAAAGTTTGAACAAATTTGAACATTGAGAAGTCTTAGGAAAGGATATTTCACTCTTTACATGAATAAAAGAAATACTTGGTTTGACTCAGTTATGACCGCTGCATACAAACAATAATTAACCAGCTCAAATCTATGGCAATTCATACCTTTGCGAATGGCTCAAATAATATAAATGTTAAGGCAAACAATTAAAAATAGGAATTGTAAAGAGTACTAATAAATGTTACTATACAAAAAAACTTAATAATACAGCTGTTAAGAAGGGTAAAAATAGTAAAAAATATTCGTAGTATAAAGAAAAAGTATGTATACTAACAAAACCGTATTTTTCAAAATAATTAATATTATAGTACTAAGAGACAGAAGTTTTGGGAGTATACGTTCTATAGAAATATATGAAAAAATAAAGTACTAGTAGTAGTAGATAGAACTAAATAGAACTAAATAGTAGTTATTTATCAGACGGGTGAAAAAAATGCTTTTTAATGCTTGAGTACTAGGCCAACAGAAGTGCCAAAAAGACTAATATAAAGAAAAAGTAAGCGTAATAAATTGAATTTAATGTAAGTACTAGCATAGTAGCAGCATGGGGAGAAAATTTATTTTAATGCTAAAATACAAAGCAAACAGAATTATATTATAACTATGCGTAGAGTATAAAAAAAAGAACTAGGCGACCAGATTTATTGGAAAGACACATAGAAGAAAGAGTTAAATGAAAAATTATGCGAACAACATGCTAATTTATTTAGCAGCAACGTGAAACAATTAATTTTGATGCTAAAGTACTAGGCAAACAGAAGTGCTAGAAAGATTAGGAATATAAAAACAAAATATTCGCAGTGAAAGTAAAATTTGTGTCAATGAGGGTGTAAAATTTGTGTCAATATTGAATTTAACGATAATAAAAGTATAAATAAAATGTATGCGTTCTATAACACAAATTTGTGATAAAATTTATTTCAATGATAAAGTACTTATTGACCAGATTTGCCAGGAAGACTAAAAATAAAAAAAAAGTTGCATAGCTACTTGTTGTAAAATATATTGTGAAGCAGGAAGAACAAACTGTAAATAAGAAATAAGGTAATGAAAATGCAGTTTAGAAAATGATGACTAGGAAGCCGGGCAAGAAGAAGTCACAGTATCATAATTCTTCTATTCTTAGCTTATGGGTATATTGAAAATATATTTTAGGCATACAAAGTATTAGATTAAATAATGGCAATATATTTGTATAAAATTTTATGACATCTGTAAGATGCTACTGTGTAGAAATCATAAAAAAAGGCATTACAATGGGATTGGGGGATATTACTGGATTAGAGAGATCAATGCTCCTCTGGAACAACATTTTTATAGTTTGAGCAGAAGCCTATTGACTACTGCGCCTTAACTGGCTTCAAAATATCACTATATTCACTGTATATAGTCTAGCATGAAATTATTGGTACATACTCATATATACAGCCGAAATATATAGCTTATTTTTATGAATTAACATTAAGGATTTAGTATTTATCATAATATATCCTTTTTTTTTTTTCTTCTTTTGATTAGAAACTATATTGTCGATCAACCTATGATTACATATTATTGTATATTAGTTTACGGGAAAATAAACACATATTAATTTACGGTCTTGTAATAATAATAATAATAGAAAATGGATAAAACTATATGTAAACTCGTCGTATTCATATATGTCTTTCATGTTCGAAATTACCTATTTTGAGTGAAAATGGAATGACAATTTCGACCCAATTTACTAAAATGTAATATCGACCAACATCATTTTCTTTATACCTCTCATGTCTGTAATATTAATCCTTTAATATATGGATGACGTTAGCATATATATATATACATATGTATATATATATATATATATATATACATATGTATATATATATATATATATATATATATTCAATAACA
>JANSTX010011944.1:7904-18355 GCA_027564355.1 Penthetria funebris
CAATTCCATTCGGAAATTATTGTGGGCCAAATAGACCTACAGCTATTTGGGTAGAATAATTTCATTATCTACTCGTATATTAAAAATCAATAATAACATAATATATTGGTCATATATAGGCATAGGGTTTATTTTCACCTTAATGATTCCAGAAACAAACCTTTACTGTAATTAATTGTCATAAATTATTCCAGTTTAACTCAATGAACATTAAATAGAAACGTGTCTAGTTTCCACACTTTTCCTATATGCGAATGTATGCTAGCTTGCTTACCTGAAATTAGAAAAATAAAATTATTTCTAAACTTGAATTATAATAATCTATTTTTGCATTATTAACTAGACCATTGTTTAATTCTAATTAATTATTTTATAGAAGCTTTCGCAAGAATTTATGAGATTGTTTCACCCAGACCAACAATGCCGAGTGTATAATATATGATATATTGACTAAAATAGTCTAGCATTTACGTCGACCCACTCGTTTTTATGAGCCAAAAAATGTTACAATGTTGTTACATTCGAGGTAAATTGGGTAATATTAGACAGAATATGTCTAAAAAGCATTAACAAAAAGCAATTTGAAGTATGGATAATATTTATTGTAATGACGACATAATCTCCATTGTATAGCTAACAATCTTTGCAAACATTTTGATGTATACATAACAATAAATTAGTTTGTTTGGATCGCATAAACTCGCTTTCGGAATTATAGTCGAACCACTGATTGAATGGCAGACGCCATTATGTATACTGTTTGTCGACTTTAAGCTTCGCTTTAAACAAGCAATCGACAAGCTTGATCGAATTATAATGTGGGACATTTTAGAAAACTATGAAATACCCTTCCTAAATATAGTTAAAGAACTATATTGTGACTCACAATACAGAATCTTGCATCGCAGAAATATTGTCAGAAATCTTTTTTATGTGAACTGAGGAGTTTAGCTACGGTGCGTATGATCGAATCTCTAAGTTCCTGATTGCATTAAATCGGCCAATAAGAAAAAAACTGCATAATAACCACCATGGTATGTGGTGGCAGATATATGAGTGAAACTAGAGCAACTTATAAAAAATAGTTCTTAAGATAGCATTAAGGTTAATATTTCGCAGTCATGGTGCACAAATATAGGTTTGTGAAAACCGGTGTAATTGCACATGATATACGTAAAGCTTTTGATATAGTATATGATGTTATTATTGAAACTGTCCCCGTACGGTATTCACCGAAACAAAAGAAAATTCTAAAAAAGTATTCAAGCGAGGCAATTTTAGATGGCGTAATTTCGAGTACGTTCTAATTTGTTGTACAAATGTTCGCCAAAGTTCCGTTCTAACTCCAACACTTTTTTACTATTTATACCTCTTGTCCCTAGCTTAAAAGTAAAAGCATATTGGAGATAGTACTCTACATCATTCTAGTTTCTAACATTTATTTTTCACTAAATTCAACTGAGAACATAAAGAGATCAATGAAATGTTCAACGAGTGAACGAGTTCGACTATTAATTACTATAAATATAGTAGAGAACTAATAAGGTAGCATAGAACTGTCATTTAATGGGTCAATGGCGGTGGTTCGTTGACTCGCTTGAAAGTAAAGGTGATAATAATGATGGCATGTTAAAATTAAAAAAATTAACTTATACTGATAATAGTGATATTCGGCGAACCACTTCCACATTGGTTAAAATATTGTGAAAAATTTATGGAATAAATACCAAAGTTTTGAAAATAGTCTTCAAATTCAAATTCAAATTTTAAAAAATTCGTTTATTTCATTGAATACACATTTGGGAAAAATATAATTTACATTATTTAGTGGGAACAACGTACCGTTCCCTCAATGCTTATAGTTCACATATTGACCTAGTAAATCCCGTAAGTATTTAAGAATTTGGCAATCTTAGGCAGGTCGGGCTTACATAGGAACAACTAGATTGTTATAAGTGTAGGAAGAAGCAGTAGTCGAAGCGCGTCACACCGACTTTAGAGTCTAGACAGTTTGTATAGCAAAAGTGTTGCTGATGGATAATTTGATAAATTAGGTGAGATCCAAAACAATTCAGTTATCAGACACATTTGCACCTTAGTGTTGAGATTTCAATTCAATTTATAATACAAAAATCCATTATTACATGATATTTGTATAACAAAAATTTGAGAAAATTAACCATTTAAATTACAAAAGTTTTGTTGGCGTATATAAACTGTGGGCAAGTTGGAGTTTGATTGGAACTTAAACTGGGAACAAAACCAGTGTCTAATGACTGACTGAGTAAAATATGAAGGTTAAGGGTAGGATGAGGTCATAATTTTGTTCTGTATTGTTGATGATATTGGGTTATGTTGATGATATTGGGTTAATAGACCAGTTTAATTATATAATGAACCGGTCTCCAATAGGTGTAGAATAGTCACTTGATGTTTAAATCTATGATTTATGGTGTACCGAATCTAGCGGCTTAGTATAGAATCTTTCGATCCATAGATTTTTTTCAGGAAATTTTACCGATTGTTTTACCAAGATTCTGTCGATTCTTTTGATGCCAGCAAAACGGTACAGTCGACAGTTTTTAATGTGTCTATATTTTGCACTTGATCTATTGATGATTCGAATGCTGGAACTTTACGTTCCAGCATTCCAATCTTTTCTATTTGGTGGAAAAATATCGAAAAACAGGTGCTGAATTCGTATGACATTAAATGCCTCATTAGTTTTTTGTGGTATAGAATTTTAATATTTCATTTCTTTTCTGTACACTAGTTCTCTTATAAAAATAGGCATCAGAAAGTGCACTGACTTAAAAACAGTATTTGTTATATCGTCTAAATGGGGTATTGTAAGTTATTAACGTTCTTTAGTCTATATCAATTCAGATGTGCCTCTAAAAACAATACTTCACATGTCAACTAGTTTAATTGACATTTCTATAATCTCATCCAGTTACTGACAGTTTTCAAGTTGATATTCAATATTTTAGTTGCAGATGATATGTTAGCACATGCAACGAACAGTTATATATCATCGGCATTTATTTAATTATCGTAATGGTAGTTATATTTCAAATTTGTAGATTAAGCCGTTAGTTCAAACCGTGTCGAATGTGCTTCGCACTCAATTGTGGCGGTATAAGCGAACGAAGGAGGAAACAGGCCCACATTTTATTGGCGAAAGAATAACGGTACAGTTACAATATTTAGTTACTATTTACTTCAAAGATGGCTGAAATTGTACCATGTACAGAGTTTTATTAGCATCAACTTAATTGCGACCAAAATTAATGTATAGATGTTTAATAAAATGTCAACTACATATTTATATAATATAAATATTTTCTTGTAAAAGGATATGAAAATAGATATATATATATAATACAATATTTTAATGTCCTTTTCATAAAATTGATAATAAAAACATTAATTATGTTTTGCTATTTGCCGATACTGACCACATATGCTCATCATAACAATAAACATATGAAAATAAAGTCTTATTTAAATAGAAAATACAAGTCACAATAATGAAAATGGAAAAACAAAAGCGAAAATAGGGCAAGAATAGATTTGATTTATATTCTTTATAGGGAACAAAATTCTTAATTAACATATCGTTTTTTTTTTTTTTTTAGTTTCTGTTATTAGGTTTTTCCAATTGCAAAGCACATAAAAAAAAAACAGGATAATATAAAAATAAAATCTTTATATTATGTACGAAAAAAAAAAAAGATTAAACATAAAATAGGTCATATTTTCCAATCTAATACTAAAAGCTATAAAAATATTTTCACACAAAATAAAGCTTTATAAATTATATAGGGGAAAAGCCGCATAGAGAAGATAATTTATATTTTAATCGTCTCCTTAAGGATTATACAATTTTATTCCACAATTTTCCTAACAAATAAAATTAAGTTGTACATCAAATACACAATTTTTCTTTTCTTTATGAGTTGCCATTTATTTTCTAAATCCTCCCAGTCGGCTTGAGGTAATGAACAATAAGTAAGAATATACTTGTATGGACTACGAGGCGTTTATTGGATAGATCAAGAACAAAGCATGTAATCAAATGATATCAAAATTGAACGTTCACTTATCAAGCTAGACAGTTTCTAAATGAGCATACAAAGAAGAAAAAAAATATAAATACACCTGCATTGAAATTTTAAATCTCACATTTTCAGACATATATACAATTAGTGATTTATAAGCTACAGTCAGTCATTGAAAGTAGTCAGCATCTGTACTTTATGGAAACATTTTTTTTTTGAATTAATGCTCAGCCAGACCATGAGTCATCGATCGAAACCAATGGTATTCGAAATAAGCAATGTCTGGTGAATATGGTGGGTGATGCGGTAAGCCATCCCATTTTATCATTTCTAGTATGTTTTGATTGTTATGCTGAAGAATAACTTTAAGGTGGCTCTGTTTGAATTGCAGCCAATTTGTCTTCAATGTTTTTGCTCAAACGCCTCAATATTATAGTAGTTCGTTCATAATAATAATTCATAATAATACTTATCTAATCCTGCTAAACACGGACTTGGCCCATGATTTTTGTATTTCGTATTGTTGTATATTGGATCCTGTTGTCATCGTCAACCGCAATACAATGCAAAAAAAAAAAACGTTTCTTTTTTGCCGTTGGAGAAGCTGTTCACACTTGAAAAAATACATGGTACCCTATTTCCTTGCTATTGAATCATTCTCTTTGCATTGAGGTTTAAAAAATTATATTATTTGTCACACTCCCAATGTTTCTGAAAGTTAGATCTTGCTGGTCAGTCAATTAAACACGGGGTCAATATGTAAAGTAGTTTTTACTGCTATTATAAAATATAAGTATAAACTTATACACCACTTTATTGAATTATTTAAATGTGGAACCGGGCAACAATAATTGTTTCTAGATTTTCCATTTGAAAATCTGAAATTATGATTTTGTACGTTAAAATTAATATTAATATTTTTATTTAAACAATTGCGTATCGTGGTGCTGTCTCTCTATTTATGTACAGTACACATGTTATTATAGTATCGGTAGGACCTAGAGACGCCATCACTGAAAAAGATAACATGGAATGTGTTAATATCCATGCTAAACACAACATTTAACCATGATTTACAGAAGAAACAAAGATTTTAGCTACGGTAGAATACTAAGTATATAAACTTATAGCCTCATTAGAAACAGAATAAATGCCAACATAACACAAATTAGAAAGAAATACTGGAAGCGTTTTAATAAAGACATGGAACGTGATTTGTATAGTGGGCAATAGAAAATTTGGAACTTTCTCAGAAATAGAAAGAAACTTGTAAATGAATATATTCAAAATTCATCAATCTGCTGAAGCGTTTATTTACCAACACAGAAGAGCCACAGAATTCAAGATAATAATTTTTATGTCAAGCAATATCTGATTGAACAATTAAAACATAGAAAAATATAAAATCTCCCGGTATTGATGATATCTCAAACGAGTGTCTGAAATATGGTGGGGACAACCTAAATACTGAGATTGTTAAATTGTTCAAAAAATTACTTGAACGTAAAGATATACCCACAGATTGGAGAACTAATATAGCAATACCTATATTTAAGAAGGGCATAGTAAATCTGATCCGTGAAACTATCGTGGTATTACTTGATTAAGTGATGTTCAGAAACTCCTCACTAGGCGATGAAATCACGTCAAAAACTCAGATTTGTCATTCACTCAGAGATAGAATCAGAAGTAATGATATCGGAAATGAATGTCAAATTCAAGACATACTAAGATGAACCAGAACCAGAGGGCGTTATTGCACATACCATGTTGAAAGAATGCCAAACAATAGAAACGCAAATATTGCAATGAAACAATACCCAGGTGGAACACGATCTCTATGACCTAACGAAAGAAGAAGAAGAAGAAGAAGACTTCAAGTGAACCACACATATCCGCTCAAGCTAATATTTCAAACAAATATATAAATGGTCAAACATGGTATCAGCCTTTAGAAAAACAACCCTATAAAAAAAGATTTCAGCATAAGTCGGAATTCCATGAACATAGGTACACATGTACGTAATTTTTAAATTTATAGACATCACACAATCGATTAACGTAGACCTTGATTTTTATGAAGTAATCTAATCTATCTATCGATTATTATATGTTACGTACATTGGAAAATTATATACTAAGGGTTTTTTTTGAGCGTTAGATGAGGCGTAATATGTAGAAATAAATATATTTTAAAATATTACCATACCGCATAAGAAGGAAGAAATCCTTTATGTATGTATGCAGTAAGTGCCAAATATTTGTCTTTGCCAGTTTTTTAACAAATTTTTTCTTATTTCATTTCTCAAGAAGCATTTAATGCTACCCTTGCTACTGTTTATCCCTAAAGTTTTTCCTTTTATATCCTCATATACTCGTATATTTGGAGTTGTATGTATGTATGGTATAATATAACTAGAGGGAAATTCAATAAAAATTGACAATTTACCTTCACACGTTATAATAAAAAGTGTTGTACAACAAGAGTGTGCTGAAGGAAAAGTGAAGAAAAGATCAACAATATAATTAACTTCGTTAGTTATGATATTTTTCTTTGCAAAAAATAACAAAACGTATACAATTCTGTAATCGAGGTTTTTTGTAGCAGCGTTTTTATCATTACAACATAATTGACAAAACTAATCAGATTTTCTCGTCGAAAAATAACATCTATTAAGGTAACGAATAATTTGAAGATACATAATAATACAAGTCATGACCTGTTTTCCCTGCGATAGCTGTCAGAATCTGTATTCAGTATCTTGTCGATCCTTTTGTATAAACGAAAACTTCATTATCTATTGGCAAATGGCTTATAAAAATTAATATAATATGAACCTCGTATCTAATCAGCAACTCATTACAATAATTTAAATTATTAATTTCCATTTACAGAACTTTTCAGTTACCTTAGATGCCATATGGTCAAATTCTCTCATGTCAATTAATGGGTTTGCAACATGTTGTGCTAAAATAACGTTTATCCTACGTTCTAAAGTCGAAAAGAATAAAGAAACCGTTATTGTTCACAATATCTGAAGAGAACTTTCATTTCACCCCTCCACTGCTACAAAAATTCGTAATTATGGTTGAACGCCACGTTGTTTACGGCCACCGAGTATTCTATTAGTTTTAGAGGACTTCTGTTAAGATCGTAACATCATCGACTGGTAGTCTAAGTGTATGGTCAATCCGATTAAATTTTCCTCGATTCGCAAATGGTTATCGCTTCCAGATCTGATAGTCTCCATAAATTCACGATTGTTATTGCATTTGAATAGAAAATTGTAAATATGAGCCTAAAGAATCTATTGACCAAAAACTTGAATTTGTAACACGATGCTAGTATTTGTCACCGCTATTTGTTGTGCATTTTAGAAACTCATAATTTGAGTTTCTAAAATGCGCAACTTACGAATTATTAACATTTACGATACCCATCTATAGAACGTACCAAACATTTAACGAGCCTTGTAGATGCAAAACCTTATATCTGTTTCAGCACCACCAATTTTCATTACATTTGTCTCTGAAACTTGACTATAGTGAGTTGTATTTTACTAGTTGTTCCAATTTTACAGTGGCAATAATATAAAATATTACTCACTTCTATATAATGGTTAATAACAAAAAATATTAAATATTTACATTGCTTAGTTGAAATTTCTATAAAGGATATAATATAGATATAATGAGATATCTATGCTTTGGAAATGATTTATATAGACATATATGGATACGTCATGGAACAAAGTTAATTAAAATATGAGCAGTGTGTCAATCAAATTTAATTTTCATTATATTACAACCAATTTTGGTGTACATCCTTATGGCTAGCTAAATATTGTTAAACCACATGGAGAGGATTAAATGTTAATTTTTCATTCCTTGTATACCAAACCCATGCATGTGTGTCCATAAAGTTATGAAATTAAACAAATACATTATTAGTCCTTTAAAACATAACCCCCAACTTAAAATAAAGGGGTATTATATTATAAATGTTAAACCTATCTGAAGCATTCTATACAATTTCCATTGTATTACGGTACAAAGGTATATATATTCAACTAAACAATAAATGTATACTTTTCTATACAATTTCAAACAAGAATATTTTATAAAAACTTAACTTTATAGTACTTCTGAAAGAAAACCTTTAAGATTTTAAAGTGATCCTTAATTTAAGCTAAATTATATACAAGACTTTCACAATCACCTAACGGTCAAAATCTACGACCCCTTATCGTGACTCGCAATGCAGAATATAGCATTATGGAAATCTAGTTTAGGTGTAAAATTAATATGTATTTTATCAACACTCTAGTCCTAGTTTCTACTCATCTTAGATTAGAATATAACTAAGGTGAATAATAAACCACATCGTATTAGATGTGTTCTAACCAACCGACTTGAATATCATGAGTTTGATAACGGCATATATTTGCTGGTACATGCAGATGAAATTGGAGCGTCTAGTGAAGTATAGTTCACAAATTGGTCTATACATAAATGTTTCAAAGACAAAACTAATGAAGATTTTTTTCGTCGATCATCGTTTTAAAGTGGATTAATATTTAGTTCAATTAATTAATTATCACGAGATAGTGGTGTTGAAAAAGATGTGCATCGGCCATATCCTGAGGTGTTCGATCAATGATATGGTAAGACATGCGTTAAACTGGAATATTGAGGGTATTACAAGACCTGGTCGACCTGGTTCATATTTCATATTATTATGAACACTGCTTAAAACAATGGTACTGTAATAAAGTTGTAACGTATCAGTTGTTCCTGCATCTATATGCAACTGATTCATTTCAGTGTTTATCGATATCAGTTCCCTGAACTACGACTAGTATTTACATAAATTATTTTATCCCTATTCCTAGTCTCATTAACTATAAATCTGTCATATATTTCTCAGATATAATACTTTTACACTATTAAAAATTTTATTACAATCAATTTGACAATTACAAAATTAAATAGAATTGATAGAATTGAACTGTAAATGTCAAACTGATTGAAATAAAAATTTTAATAGTGTTAAAGTATGAATTGCATGAGACTGGAACTATTTTAATTGAATCACGTACTAATGTACGGTTAGCACATAGTTATTACACATATTGCATTAACAGAACAGACTACATTAGCAAAGACATACAAACTGCAATAAATTGATTATTAATCGGATGTAATTTGCAGTGTAAATTAAAAATGTATAAACAATTTCGTATAATTTAGAAATAGAAATGATTATTTAAATGTAAATTTACTGTTTTTAAAACAGCAATAAAATCAGGACAATAATTTACATTAATATTCATTAAAATGTCAATTAAATACGATTATATTGCATTTTAGCATTTTTGTAATTAAAAGGAATTTTTTGCAGTTACTTATAAAGTATGCGTCTTTACTAATGTAGACTGCCGCAATTTTTAATATTTAAAAACTAATTAGATGGTTTTAGTTGGACGTCAATTTTTAAAAAAATAAAACATACTTTCAGTCAAGAAGTCCAATAAAATAGCATAAATAGTAAATTGAAATAGCTGAAATAATTTAAATAGTAAAGTATAATAATCATTTTAAGTTAAGACCTTCAATCAAATACACTTTACTATTCATACTTGTGTATGAATAAAACATAACCTCATTTGATAATATGAAATACAGAAAACATGGCAACTTAATTCCTTGGGATTTGAAATATTTTGGTTCTTTTTTCATATGATAATAATGAAGTTATGATGACGGCAAATTATTCTATACCTAAATATACAAATAATACGAAGGATGTAGTATATTAAATATATAAGGATTTAAGGAGACATTTATATATGCAAATTTCATGTATATATATACATATATATATATGATTTATTAACAATGGGTTTGATGAATTATTTATAAATCAAACCCAAATTGTATAGTAGGGAATGCAATAGGATAATATATTTCGATACTATGGAACTGGATACATTTTCTTAGGAAATATTATTAAAATTCATGATAAGAAATTTGAATTAAATACGGCATTGAATATATTTTGAGCGCCTAAATATCTTAGTTCAATACTCCGATACTTGTGCATTCAAAACAACCTTTCGATTTTAGAGATCGCGAAATTTCAACAATATTATATGATAATAAATAATGTAAGAACAAGGCCGCGAAAGTAGACAAAACATTAACTTTAAATTACTGATGAATGTCATTAGTTGTCATCACTTACCATCATCCTTAGTCAATTTAAGACTGGTGATTATATGCATGCCAAACGACGTGCCACTCTTAAAACAACATTGAAACTTAAAACACATTGCGGATATTATTAAGTTTGTTATGGTTGCACGATTTTCGAGCTATGTATATGCCAAT
>JANSTX010011955.1:0-18355 GCA_027564355.1 Penthetria funebris
ATATGTTAGCCGCATATTCTCCTAGAGACCCTCCAATCACGGCCTGGATGCCTTTTAACGTCAATGCCCAGGACATTATTTATAGTTATTAGTTATTTAGTTTATAGTTATTATTAATTTCCTCTTGTACCCAATCTCAAAACCAAATGAAACATATGCTTTTACAGTTTTCTGCATTTTTCTCATTATTTCGATAAAACAGACTATCTGAAAACATGGTCTACACTTTACGTTAAAATATGTTGCTATTAATACATAATTTTTTTTTTGTGATACTATTAAGAATTTTGACGTAAATCAGTATTCTAATTCTTTTATTTTAGAATTGACGTCAATTCAGATTTACTTTGAAATATTCACATCTTAAACGTATCGATAAAATTGTTGTAAAATATTATTGTGCTTGTATTATTCTTAAAATTTTTCATGTTGTCTTAAACAGTGTACATTCTATCAAAGGTTCCAATGTATTGTCATTTGACTATTTTCGACCTCTTTTCTTACACTGGGGAAAGTCGGAGGCATCAAAAATGATTTCTTGTATTTTTTATTTGCCCATTTAATGGCTAATTTGTCTTTTATGTGGGTACCGAAATGTTTGTTTTCTTTTTCTTTTTTTTTATACTAAAGTTATACCTCAGGGAGTGGAAACCCTTTAATGTTCAAAACACAAAATAACTTTTAATTTGCTCATAACGATGTTGTCTTAAACTGTGTACATTCTATCAAAGGTTTCAATGTATTGTCATTTGACTATTTTCAAACTCTTTTCTTATGCTGGGGAAAGTCGGAGGCCACAAAAATGATTTATTGTATTTTTATTTGCCCTTTTAATAGATAAATATGTTTTTTATGTGGGTACCGTTTGTTTTCTTTTCTTTTGTTTTTATACTAAAGTTATTCCTCAGGGAGTGGAAACCCTTTAATGTTCAATACATAAAATAACTTTTAACTTGCTCATAACGATGTTGTCTTAAATTGTGTTCAGCTGTCAAAGGTTCCATGTAGGAATTTGTGAACATTTGATTTAGCCCGGATACCGAAATATTCAGGAAACACATTTTCTGACAGACGGTTCAACAGATAAGAAGTAGGCGACATAAACGTGCCCGAAATTTAATCCTGCTACTGAAAATCTTTAATCTGTTTACACTTTGAGATTCATTATTTTTCATCCAGTGTCCGTGTTTATATTGGATTTGGTCATTGCTGGAGTTTGTTTCTTTCATTAAAATTTGTTTTGTTATTATTAAATGCAATAATAGGCGATTATTTAAGGGCTCCATAACCATAAAAACCTAAATTTAATTTTACTGCTACCTTTTCTGAAAAGTTTGATCAAATTAGTTATGATATTATTTTGAAATTTACTGTTTCGTCTCAATAAATTTTCCATAACTCCAATGCATAATGGACATCTGGTAGAACTTTAGATACCAGGAAAATATTGGTTCAAAGAACTTTAAATGGTATTTGAATAAAATTTATTCAGAACTCGGACAGACCCTCAGACGATAGGTTTCATATTTTAAACGAGTGTTGCATGTTTTTTAATATGTTGTTTGTGATCAGTATCCGCTCAATCAGTATTCTTTATTGTCTGACGCAATTGAATGTAAATATCTACTCAATTAAAGTATACTGAAACCCGACATTTACAATGCCTTATCTAAGCAATAAATTAAGCAGATATGCAGTTATATTTTAAATAACTTCTGAACTGACAATACGGGGACGGGACAACAATTCAGTTGTTTTTCTTTTTCTTTATTTCTAGAAACCCAGGTGCTTCACATCAATATATAATATATCTGAGAGCAGAGTGTCTTTCTGGATAAAATATGCATACTTTTCTATGATATCCAATTATACGCTTCTTCAGAAATGTAACGTCAGGATGATGATGACTATTCAAATACTTGTAATAATATTAAATTCATGTTTTATGTTCATCATTTTTATTTTATTATCCTTAAAATTGTATTAAAGTATCTACCTACATACATAATTTAAAAGATAAAAATATTTACTATTTATAAATTTTTTCAAAACGAGGGAGAGAAAATGGAAAACTTTCAACTGAAATATTATTTTTGTAATCCCTCTTATATGCTTACTTAGTATTTTATGAAAACTCTTTTCTTTTTATCGGTAAGGTCAATATTTAAAGTCCTATTTTCCCTCAACACAAACAAATTACAACCCGAAGTTTCATACGTTATTTACATATCTATGCATTTGGTTGGAACTTTATTTATATACAGCTAAATCTGAATTGCTATATTCAAAATAAAATAGTTGTAAATCTCACATAAGAAAATATAATTTTCATAAATTTGATATTGGTTTGTGAACATTTTTTACCACGATCAGATCTCTTCTGCCTGACTTTTCACATCCTAATAGTTGATAAAAATATATATCATAATTTACAATAGTGAACTATAATCTATTGTCTGTTTACTCATCATCAACTCAACCGTTTACTTTGCTCGGGAACATTGGGCAGCAACGAACAACTTAACATCTTACTATCCACTTAATGACTGTTCTCCAACATTTATTTTTCTTTGACCAGAATTGCGGTCATGAGCATATCACGTTCAGTGTATGTTATCCTGTAATCTCCACAAATTCTCATTTGATATTTTATTTGACCAAAAGATTCATAATAAGCGCTCTTAATACATTGACACATTGACGAAAATTTGGATTTATGACTTTGTCACTTTCTAAGTGTGTAAGCCAAACATTAGTACCAAGAAACAATTATGCTTTTTTAATATGCAATTTGAGCTTACGAGAAATTTACTTCGACTGCCATACCCTAATTAGCATTTTGAACATCTGTGTGATGATAATGACGAGGTGTTCACATTTGGCAAAAACACAGAATCGAAGAACAGTGAATACTGTTGCTCTAAGAACAACTTCACCATAGTTCATCTCATTGCATATGCTAATGTTTTCTAATCTTGCAACGATCGAGATGACGCGGGATGGCAAGGTAACTTAATGTATCTTTTTTTATGTTGAAATGTCGGAGGTTAATTTAGCAGCCTGCCTCTTAGACTATTAATTAATACCAGTCAAAGTACTAGGTATTTAGGCTCGGATAATGGATTAAGTTTACACAACGATACGATGACGACGAAAATGGAAAAAGGGTAACTACTAATAAATGAAATGAAAGGCAATAAGATTGATTTTTGTGTCGTATCTGAAACCGAGATACAATGATTATGTTCTCATAAATAGTGGCAAATATAAGGAATAACGGGCTTATTCGGTTGTAGATTTACTTTTACATCATGTTTTAAAGATTTATTCAGATAATGCAACAAATTTTACACTAACCAATAAAATATTAAAAATAATCGAAGCGAAGTTGATGAATGAGTACAACAGCAAAATGTTGAGTTGATAATTTAATCAGCTAAATCAGGGTGGAGATAATGAAATAAATAAGAGCCAAATATTCCAATGCCTTTAAATCATCCCTTGAGATTTTGCGTGGAAAGCAACGCATCAATCCTGTGAACTCATCAATAGAATATTTGGTGGCTTATCCAAAATATAGAAGAAAGAAGTCAAACCATAAGAACCGACGGTATGTTATGTAAACATCGACTTGAAATTGATTCTACTGATGTCGGTATTTTTGTTATGTTCACATTATAGAAATTACCGAAGACATTGGAATTGCCGATTCGAATACAATGGAATCGCTCATCTAATAACAAGTCATTAGAAAATTATGGTATTCTTTGGCATAGATAATTATTGGATGGAACTAGTTGGTTAGAATAGAAAACAAATTTATCTCAACAATAAGAGTAAATTTAATTTTCCCACGTTTAACAATTTTCATGAAGCGAACGAGTTGACACAGACACGATAATTAAACAAAAAAGGGAAGGTGCAAACAGATTACCGAATAATTTAAATACACACGATGCCTTCATCATTATTCGGTGGTACATATTAGTTTTGCAATAGAGCGTATTATGAATGAGGGTGATCGGGGTAAATGCCAGTTGTCACAGCAAATCCTTAACGGAATGCAAATGTATCAGATGCGTTAAGTCTACTACTTGAATTATGATCTACATAAATTCTGATAACAAGTTATAGGTGTTTTATAGTCAACTTTCACATTGCCTAGTTGAGCGTAAGAGATCGGGGTTTTTCATCTGAATGAACAACAGGGGTTGGGAGTCTGTTATGGGTACACATTTTTAGTAAGTATTATTTGATAATTTGACAGATGAAATTAAAAGCTATGGAGACATAATGAGACAAGTCGATGAGATCATTCTTAGTTTACTTACGAAAGAAAGTAATGAATTACTGATGATATTTGGAATACAATAATGAGAAGGAGAATCATTAATTAACAACAGCAATACGATAGACCAACAAAATAAGCAGATACAATATGGACAATTGTATATAACTTCCCGCCTTATAGGAAAACTAACCATACAGTGCTTTGGAACTGAACAAATATTAAAATAGATTGAGTAATTTCATGAATTACTAAATATTCTTGAAGTTCAGGTTGCTTACTGTCCGGTTAACCGAAGACCAACTACAAGACGATTCAGAGAATCTGCTCCAAGTCATAGTGAAATCAAATCAGCATTAAAACATCTAGCGGGCGGTAGAGAAGCCGACGACGATAACATATCACCCGAAATATTGAAAGTGAACTTATTGCATCAATATCCCATTATTAGTGCAGTATGGTTATCTGATGATATTTCGTATCAGTTTTAATTAAATGCAAAATGGATAGGCTGGCACAATAAATTGTTTCACTCTTCACTAGTTTTTCAAAACGATATTTGCCCTTGATATGCATATTCAAACCTACTCAAATTATTTCCATCGAAATTGGTATCTAGGACTCGAGAATTTATAATTTTCATAGAAATTGATTTGTTTTTCAATTAATAATAACAAGAAATAATGGAATGTTGAGATGCTTTTACTTGAGTTTTTAGTTAATTAATGTTTTCTACTTAGATAATCTTGGCAATGTTTCTAATTGAGTAATTTTTTTTTTTTATGAATTCGATGAACTAAACTTAACGAATTTATATAATGAAATTGCGTATTTATGTCGCTTTATTTAAAATGTATTTCTCATAGTCAAAGGATATGATATTTTATGGTAGAGTCAATTTTCTTATTTGAAATTGTTTAAACATTAATACATTTTAAATCTAGATAAACTTTATGCCGTAAAATTGATTCACAGCTATACTACAGTGTATTGCTTAGATGTTTATTTACCAAGCCCACAAACAAAACACTGGAATTGGTTTGGTCATACACTGAGGCGACTGATAATTGATATTGCAAAATACGAGCGGGAATCAGCAGGTTATTAGAAGAACCGGTCTACCAAAATCAATAGCGATGAACCGTAATTAAGAAGGCCAAGCCAACAGTTCGTTGACGAACTATACTCCCGCGTGGAGTGACTTGATGATAATAATGTGAAAAGTGAAACAGGTCAAAATACAGCAACTCCTTACAATTGTGTTACGTTAATTTATAGGTGTACTATAATAAATATTTGAAGTAAAATATTCTATACATACACAGTGACAAATGCATAAACAAACAACTGTTATTACTCAAAATTTTGACCAGCACTTTCACCTCACACCACATTTTTACCACTGGTGCCAGCTTCTTAAATGATAGTTCTCCGTCACATATTTTTGGTCAAATAGGGCTGTTAGTTTTTATTATACCTTGATTTCAGTCATGGCCTCAATATCTGAAAATTTCCACAAATTCTCAATTGATATCATAATTGGTTTAATGATTAGCAATGCGTTAATTGAATTTGTGAGTTGCTGATATTTATTCCATGTCTCGCAGTCATATAATAATACCGATACACATTTTGTCTTGAATATACACAATTTGAGCTTAAGAGAAATTTATGTCATGTTTTATACACTACTAAACATTCCGAACGACGTGTTTTCACCACCATCTCTTGCCAAATAAGTTGCTCTCTTCTATTACTGAATTATTCAATTTAAAATAGTATGCCATCGACGAGCTAATTTTCATTAGTCCCGTCTTTGACTGCACTTCTCTAGTCGCTCTAGTTGCAGCCGCTTGTACATTGCAATCATTACTGATATTCCATGTCTATTTTGTTTATTTGGGTCAGTCACTTGAAGTGTTAATTAATATCATGTTTATAATACATTAAATTTCTTGGAAAATATGACAATGTTTGATTAGATAAACTCTATCATCGATGATGGTATGAAATAATTCGATAAACTTTATCATTGTTGATAGTATCAAATCTGCAAGCTTTGTGAATTTTAATGTCATTCCAAAGGACCGTGTAGACAAGTTTATCAGATTCAGCGAATATTGAAGTCACTGGTGCGAGAGATGAACAATGGAACGTGATATTTCTAAAAGAAATGTTGATTGTTCTTGTAGTATTGAACTGTGGGATTCAATTTTTTTTTTGTATATCTAAACGCCATGATCAATAAAAAGAAGCAGAAAGTGATAATTTACAGTTTTTGCAATAACTCAAATGATCACAGAATCAAATTTGTTTACATATTGGTTCAACAGTTAAGAATAACTCATCAGAATTCACCAAATAATTTTTGAACTTTTAGTACTTTTAATCGTTGATAACGACGAACTTTCTTTTACAACAAGTGTTCAATCCTGTAATTTTGGTATCCATTAAAACTTTAATTTAAGTTAATTTCTTTTCTATGAGTGTCGTATGATTATGTCAAACATGTTCGAATTTTCAACCAACCCGAACCTGCAGCTTTTGATAAGAAACTTTCTAATCATATTACGGTTTTTCTATTAACACCATTCAGTAGGTTTTATTTTGTTATCAGTACGAGTATTGTTTGATGCATTCATTTGGAATTTAAATTAATTATTTTTAATTTTAATTTTTAAACAAACTTTGTTTTTAGACTCATTTTACTCATTTTATCACGTACTGATTTTGTATATTTATTTTCACACTGTTATGTTATAATAAAATAGTTAAATGGAAATGGATATCAGATTTCTGATAAAAATCATGGGTGTACTACATGTACATGTGCCTAGGTACAAATAATTACATTATGGACTAATGCAGGTCAATAAAAATTACAGACTTTGGAGTTTGTAATTATACTTCAATTTTATTGCAATTCTTTTAATTGGCTGCAGTGAAACATTAAACATTTATATGGGTGGGTATCTTAAAATATTATGTATTCTTGTGGAAATGCTAATAACTATCATTACAACATATGACATAAAGTTACATTTTATAGAGGTAAAAAGTTTATAAAAAGAAATTATATCATTGCTTTGTATAATTACAACTAATAACCTTTGAATGCCAAATACATGACTACAATTCATAAGCGTACTTGGCATATATATGCGGTGATCTGCGGTGATCTCAGCAATAAACACATTTAATAGTTTTGACCTAAAATTGTCTGTCTGATAAGGACTATCATTTCGAAACCAGTATTATAACATTACAGAATATCCTAATCAATGTAGGGTGATTTTGGAAATAATATACTTTAATATCAGATTGATTTGAATATTATCATATGTACCAATATTTTTGTAAAGTAAAGTATTTCTAAACTGTTATACACAAAATTGTAACATTGACTCATATACATAAAATGTTAACATAACGACAGAATCTAGATCAGTTAAAATCTTGATCAAATGAGATCTGATACATCAAAGAAATAACTCTAAAATTTGATTAGGTTAATCAAGTTTTGAGTGGACGCTTCTACTATTAAGGCTAGCAAATCTAAATTTTTTTGCATCATTTCGTGATTCAAATTCTAAAGCCTGAATGAATTTTGGACATTGGTTATAATTGGGTATGGTAATTGATTTTGGATTCTGGAAATGTCTGATATTTTGTACCTAGATTCTATGATTTAACATAGAATTTGTTGCGCACACTGTAATCCCACAATGTATCACATGTTCTTCTATTAAGATGATACCGCAATTCAGCAAAAATCAAAATTTAAAATAATTCAAAATGTCAATTTATTTTGTATAAATTTAGTAATAAGTCAATAATATTTACTAAAAATTGATTTTTTTACGTTCATTGTTATTTTTTTATTTTTATTATTTATTGGAGATCAGGCATTAAGCGCAGTTCTGTTTCTATCTCTGAGTGAATGATCAGTGTTAGTACGTAAGATCTTTATTTTTGTTGCCCTCATAAGTTGTTTAGTTTTGGAAGTATCACTGCGAGTTTGTCCTGCACATATTAAAATAGGTCTAGTTCTGCATCATATTGGTTCTTTGACTATAACAATTGATTTTGACTACATTGTAGATATAAACATGTTTAAACTTTCAGCATCTAGTATAGACGTTGAAAATCGTTCCCATTTCCTCCAGTTGATATTGGTATTTCATCATTTGATTCCTTTGCTTTATTTCGCGTTGTGTTGTTTATATTTATCTGCTGTATAATACTAGTTATGTTTTGATGAATGTTACCTTCTTTTAAAATGGTCATACCATCGCCAAGTTGGATGCGGTCGAAAGCTTTTACAAGATCTACAAAGCACATGAAAATTGGTGTGTTGTATTCAATGGACATCACCACAAGTTGTCGTATTATGAATATTGAATCAATAATTGGAATGTTCTTTTTGAAGCCATTCTGTTCATCTTGACGTGTTTCATCGCCATAATAATTTTATTGAACAGTTTTTGAACAGCACTTTATAAAGTGTTACCACTATAGTTTATCGAATCAGTTTTAATAATCTTCTTAAATATAGGTATTGTTATACTGGTTCTCAAATCTGTGAGTATCTCATTACGTTCAAGTAATTTATTTGAACAGTTTAACAATCTCAACAACTAGGTTGACTCCACCATATTTCTGACACTCGTTTGAAATATCATCAATATCGGGAGATATTCTATTTTTCAATGTTTTAATTGCTTGTTCAATTGTTGACATAAAAATTATTATCTTGACCTCTGTGCCTCTTGTGTCTCAAATGTGTTTTCTGTGTTGGTAAATAAATTTTGGAAATGCGTAACCCATACATCAGTAGAATGAAGAATTTTTGGTATATTCATTTACAAGTTTCTTTCTATTTCTGAGAAAGATCAAAATTTTCTTTTGCCCACCATACATTTTACGTTATTTTGGCATACTGATTTTTAGGTTTAGTTTATGTTTTTTAGGTACGCCTGCCGATTTGTTCGTTATCAAAACCTTTACATTTTCTGTAAACCATGGTTTAATGTTGTGTCTGGCACAAGATTTGGAATGGATTTTAACTTGCCTTCGTCCAACCGCTTCATATGTTGTGTTATTTATATTTTCAATTAACTTCATGCCTTTTCGGCGTTATCTTCATCGTTAATGGAATTGTTCAAGATTTTAAGTTGTAATCTGTTTTAATATACCTGCCTTGTGCTTGGAGTTATAATATATTCACTATTTATTTTTTAAACATTAAGTTTAAGTAATTTTGAAATTATTCTCATTTTACAGCGAATCAGCAAGTTATCATAGAATGACTCAGTTGCTTCCCGTGGTTTGTTTATATCCGGCGCATAAGTTCAGGCTACATGCATTAAATTATTGCCGAATTTAAAAAATACTGTATGTAATCTGTCACTTCGGTACTTTGTATTATGAATGTTCTGTTCAAATCAATGATTCAAAAGTAAATCAACTCCCAAATGCGCCCGTTGGTTCTTATCCCTGCTACTATTCGTTTCAGATAAGGCATAAAAATAATTCTTTACTTTTCATTTCCATTAACAGTTCTTGACTTTTATTGCTAAACGATGTCATATTTCAGCAAGCAAATAGCTATATATTCCTTTTTAATTTCCGGTTTGTCCGTGTTCGTGACAAGTTGTCGTTAGGTAGATACAATTCATTATCCGAGGATAAATTCCTAGTAAGGTATTGGTGAGCAGTATTAATTTTTAGTCTTAGAGGTAGCCTGCTAAACTATTTAGCTGTCGTGAACTAATATAAGCTATTTATGTTGCCGCTCATGTTCAGCAATCTGACATTTTTTAATTGCGCCATACACTCGGTATGTTATCATGTTATCATTGAACGCTGAATTGTCACTGCTCCCGCAGAGTAACCCCATAGACCCGACAATTCCGATATTTCACATATGTATGCCGTTCCACTTAATATTAGATTATTACTTGTTTTACCTATTGGCTGTTCAGTTTGTCAGCTGCTGCTGTTTAATACAATTATGAATGTATCGTTACTTCTAATTTGCTTTGCCAAACTTTAGACATTTTGTCACCACAATATTTAATATTTATTTTAATTGAAAAATGTGCATGTGTTTCTCCTAAAATTGATTTTTTGAATTTAATATTTTTTGTAATGGTGATTTTAAACGTTTTTGATATTTCTAATATTCTGTTAAAATATCATCTTTAATTTTATTACAATTTTGAGACATGTTTTCAATTAAATGGAAATATCCAGGTAATCTGAGTATATATTCATGTAATGAATAATATGAAAAATATCCACATTGGTAAGACTTAATGATAGTTTAACATGCTTAGAACGTTAAACGTATTGTTTCCATCACTTTCACTTCGCTTAATAAAATACCGTTGTTAATAAATTCCAAAATGCCTATTCGTCTTCACATTGTGCTCGGACGATCGGGTTCTTCTATTAAACTATACATATCAAACATTTCGCGAATCATTTCTGTATCGAACATCACAACCTGTTTCAACACCACCATCTATTGTAAATATAACATTCTTAATATTAGAAGTCATCCACTTCATTTATTTCTTCAGCGTCGACTATGACTTACTAATTTTCATTAGTTTCGTTTCTGAAACAAATTATTTGCTCTACCAAGGTTTTCAATCCCTTGCAAAAGATTGTTAAAGTTTCCGTATAAAAAATATAATAAGTATTAATTTCTTCTGCTTAAAAAATAAAATTACTGCAATTAATCGAGTTTTAAATAATAATAATCTATCGTACCACCAGCTCGTTGTTCAAATACAATGTATTCTTAGCAAATAAGACAAGACGATCGAATTTCTATAATATTGATAACATTGTTTAAGGAAGTCAGCAGATAATTCACAAGGAAACCAGCCGTATACCATAAGAATCCAATGGCAACGAAAACGTAGCGGAAATCCAATGCCAATTTTTATTTAGCTTTGTTTTATGTGTCAAACTTCTTATATGTAAATTTTTGGATGATTCCAAAGTGAATCTATTAATCAGAAATATGCGCCATAATAATTTTGCACTTCTACAAGTAATCTATAATTCCAGTTTGTACTATAATACATTAGCGTTCATTGCCTTTCATCACATCAATATCGAGCAATGATTTATTTCAGTTTAGGTTATGTACTTTGTCTAATTTGTGCCCTGTCTGTATGGGTGGTTGTCTTTAATTCGTCCTCAATCACTTATGATGTTTTCAATTATTTGACTTCACATTTTATATGTAACATTCTTAAGACGTAAACGTTAAGATGAACATATATAACACTATTCTTACGTCAAGTGTACGTCTGGTAGACTAAGCTATAGCATGTAGTTTTGTTTGAACTTTAATACTCATGAACATTTATGCAGTGGCGGCGTACTCCACAGTTTCTCGGCGTACACTAAAATCACTTATTGATAATAGTTAGGTATACAACTCTGTTATAATGGGTTTTTCTACAGTTATTATACTATTACAATGTGGTGGAAATGAGACGCAGAGGTTTAACCTAAATGGTTTTATGTTTTTTTGTGTGTATTTGATATTAAATAAAATCACAAAGAATTTCAAAGTACTACAAGGAATTTAACTTTTTATTTTTTCTTATTTTTCATTCTTTGCAAATTCAATATGCTCAAGTTTTGTATCTGCGAGAGTATACATTTTTTTTTACCCTTCATTAATTATGAAAAATTTTCCTACTTTTTTTGTGCCCTTCAATCAAAGAAGACTATACTTTTGGTTCTTTTTACTCAACATTTCTATTTCCTGCGGGGTTAGACGGTCTAAAAAATAATATGAAAAATTATTTGTTTAAATTAATTTCCGTTATGTATCGCAAAGACTATCAAATTCAATAAATTATTTGCAAATTGATCGTAAAGTTTTTAGTATACAAGCATTTTGGTAAAACTTATTAATTAATTACCCAATAATTTAATCAGTTACTTGAACGTTCGAATGTATAAACTAATTGCATATTTAAATTACTTTTGGTGGCATACCCTTAAATTACATTTTTAAAATTATTGAACCATATAATAAAGGTAGCATTTAATGGGAAATTCAGTTTGAGGCAGAAGTTAAATGAACTTCTAATGAAATGTGTGTAGAATATATTTCAAGAAAGCTACGTCTAGAGTAATGGAATATTTTGATTTTACCAGCGTTGATATGAATATTAATTTGATGTATGAGATGCTTTTACGAGAACGGCAAACAAACGTCTATCTCATCATACAACCTTGCAGAATATTTGCAAACAATAGGTGAGTTGTTAATTAGCTTACTGAATATTTATATATACAACATTATTTCAATGTTGTGTATTTTTTATACCTACTCTGCATCATCTGACTCCTTTCGCCTCAATTGTTCGTAGGGCGTCATTATACGATGTTATGTTGATCAATGCGGTAGATAAAAGTGTATTTAAATTCACAGTTATCTATCGTTGAGATATTCATTCACTAAGTCTACAATCATCACACTAATTACTACTTATATTTATGGCCACGATCACATGTCATAAAATTGACATACAATCACTAAGCCTGCAATCATCATCATAGTCATGGTAGCATAGTGGTAAAGCGCTAACATATATGATAATTATACAAGTGCACATTCTGAGTACCTTATTAAATAAAATGAATATATAACGGTCAATAGCCTACCAGAACAAGTGTACTACAGTAAAAAAAAAAAAAAACTAATTACTACCTATATTTATGGCCTCGATTACATGATATCTTAATGTACAGGTAAATATATAGCTTGAAGAACCTAAACATATTAATCTGACACTTAATTAACCTTCGTGAAGTGAAAAAATTTAAAATTATTTAAAAAGTACCTCTTGCATTGAATACCGATGTCTAAGCATAGATCAGCTTGTGCCTTTAAAACATTAGAGACAATACTAAAAGTCAGTTTTAAATATGAATTTAAATTTTCATTAATATGTTTGAAAAAAATATAGTACTGTGTAAAGAATTCAGAACTATTCAATAATAATTTTATATTATCATAACTATTGAAAATAAAGCGAAGATTATCGTTAACAATGTGGAAGTAGTTCAAATAGATCCGGTGATCTCATAAAGTAAGTTAATTAAGTACATAATGAGATATTTTTCATTTACCAGAAATTTATTTTTATAAAAGTTCAACCTAGTTCTTCTCATATTTAAAATGAAAAATTAAAGATTTGACAACAGACTTTCACAATGAAAACATTCAAACAAAATTTAAATAAACGTCCCAGTAAATTTTTTATAAAATTAGCACACATTTTCTTTAAAATATTCTAAAAATCTTCTTGTTCTTCTTCTTCTTTCGTTAGGTCATGGACATGTGTTTTTCTAGGACTTTTTATTTTCTGTTAATTTTGAGATGCGGATGTCCAACTTTCTGGCCATCTCTTCGGAGACCTACCTATTGGCCGTGTGCCACCTGGGTGTTTTTTTCTTGCAATATTTTCGATTCTGTTATTCTAAAAATGTTCTACATATTTTTTTGAATATTTTCAAGAATTTAAAATATGCAAATTTTAATTCAAAATAAAAGTCACGTGAATTCCATTTATGCATTCAAAATAAATCCTCAATGAAAAAATGAACAATCTTTTGAATTGGAATCCCAGAACAATTTAAAATTTCATATAAAAAAAATGCAAAAAAAAAAAAAACTGAAAATTCTTGATTCTTTGAAGTTCCTTTTTTCCGCATTCAGACTAACTTTTTTTGTCTATTGAAATCTATTTTCAATCTATTTATTTAGTCATCCACTTCTATTAATATTGGCCAATTTTTTGTTACCCCATAAAAGAAAAAAAAAAACATATTCCTTTTCTGGAACGGAATTTGCATATTCTTATGTCTATGGCTGTGTATGTTTAAAAATAGAGAACAATTTTTTTTTATTTTAAAAGAATTATATTTTTATTTAAAGCCTTTTGTATATTCTTATTTATTTCAAACTCAAGCCTCTATTTGTTCAGGAATTTCTTACTTAAAGTATTGACGATTTTATGGTATACGTAAATATTAAGGGTATTTTACGAAACTTCTAAATACCGAATCAGTTCATGAAATAATTTCAATGATTTATACTCGTATCCGTAGGCACCACAAAATAGTTTTTTTTTTTCATTCTTTGAATTTAAGGTTATAAAAAATCATCATCTCGACAATTTCAACAAGTACATAATTTTGGTAGATAAGCGCCCTTAACATTAAGGATGTTATTAATATAGTTGTCATTTGTGTAATCAGTCACTCATATTGAATCTCATTTAGGAATTTGTAATTAACTTTCAGTGAATGATTGCATCATCTTCTGAATATACGAAATATGAAATAGTTAATATTAATATTATGACAGAAATTATAATTCTTAGTAGACTAAAACAGATATAGGACGAGACTCAAATACTTAAGAACTTAATATATTTTAAGCTTTTTTTGTAATTTGGCGGGGCACAGTAAAATCAAAAGAACGATTTGATTTATGGTATTCATCATATTCAGCTTTTTTCTTCAAAAATTTCAAACATTTAAATATTAATACAATATTCAATTATGTAACAGCACAGCCTATATATGCATTTACTTTTTTAACATATTGATCAAAATTTGGTAATAGATTGCCCTAGATATACTGTGTATTACCTATAGTTTCCTTGTACTTTTTAACATCATGCTATTCTTTATCCTAAATGCCAAATCAAAAACATATCTTTCTATATCATCGATCATATGCCTCTGTGCTTATCTAAATGCACTTGCATTTTCTTCGTCGACAAATCTTGTACACCGCGTCAAGGTACGACAATTTCCACAAATGCTAATGATAATACACGTTACTTGCCAAGCCTGTAAAACATTCAATAGTACCGATAAATAATTTGAACCAAGAATATGTCATTAGTTGCTGACGCACCTCACGCATATCATTTCCTTCTATCTGTTGTCCTACATGCATACTATACGTCGCTAGTAGCTCTTCCAGTTTCTGCCGCATTACCACCTTTGTTTTTGAAAACAAACATATAACATCAGCAACGCCGAGAACTCGATTGGCTTATTATCATAAGATAGCTATGTCATAATCTTCAGTCTAAAACGAGTGGGAATAAGAGTGGCTATAAAATGCATTTATTCTAATTACTTTAGCCTTTCACGATGCACGAGGACATTAAATATATAGAATAATATTAAAATTAGATAAAAATCTAATTCTTTTACAGTATATTTTCAATATAATACGAACATTTTGGTTAGTTATTGATCCAATTAAGTTTATTTAATGTAATAATGTAAGCTCTTTTAAATAGGCTTAGTACTACAATGGAGCTAAGTTGTTGCGTAACACTGCGGCCAGATTAGGGACAAAAAGTTGACTATTGCAACGTTATCTAGATTTTCTATCCAGTGGAAGTTTGTTCGCATTTTCTATGCTAACCAATTTAAACAATTGTTAATTTGTGTATTCCAATTTCAATTTGCTTATGCTCAAAAAATTAGTTGCTAATTCAAAACTTTAAAAATAAATACATTTGTGATTTTAACATTTAATGCATGAAAAGTTTTGTATTCATTTCAATATCAATTTTAATTTCATTTAAAATAAAATATTTATTATGTAATGTGTTCTCATGCATATTTGAAGTGTTTAAATGCATATTTAAAATATTAAAATGCATGTTAATTATATGATGACAAATATATGCAAAAATTAAATTTGAAAATTAATTTCATATTTGTGTGTTTAAAAGTAATTGAATTTTGGCTTCCTCCATATTTACGTTCTCACTATTTATAAACTTTAGTTTTCCGTTTGCTAAATTAAAATCTTACATAGCATTTTTGTAGTAGCGATTATCTAATTGTTGCTGCAAAAATACATTGAAATACAACTAGTGAAATTTAAATCCTGTATATAAAGGAGTCAACATTTGCGAAACGATCTTTAAATTTTGGTATCAGATTAAACTATTTCAGAATTTTTTCTCTATTGCACATTTACACTTTTGACCATTTTTATATTTATTCGAATAGGGTACTCAAAATTTGTGCGTATTTATTGTCATCGACAATGTCAGTATTATATTAACTTTGAATTTCTACTGCTATTATAATAATTTATCTGCATCTCATTAATTGGAAAATTTTACAAATAAAGTTGAGTGTGTAAATATTGCACAGTGCCCCAACAGAAGTTCGCAATACGACATTAATTTGATTCTAATGAACAGCGACTGAGCGCAATTAAACACATGCAACTTAATCGCTACTTTCCCATCCATGAATCCTTCTTCTGGAGGATGTATATTCTAATAAAGCATATTTTTTTAAGAATTTTATTAAAACTTATATTCCTAAATGCCTTAGGTCAAATTCACTAACTTTTGATTAATTGGAGTTGGAGCATGAGTTCTAGCATCCTAAATGCTTTTTAAAAATTTTTAAATGTGTGTGAGTTGGATTCCTCTGTACTTCAAATGGAGAATATCACATAACATAAAATCAATCTGAAATGAATTGCTACAACTTTTGTTTGTTTGTATATGTTTCATTTACATGTCCAAATTATGGTTGAATATTATTGCCAAAACCATTTTCCTTATGACGAGCATTAAAATCTGGTATATAGTGTCGCCTCTAACTCGATACTACGGCCACTGAGAAGTCGATAGCTTGGTTATCCCATCTTAATACTAAAATTTTTTGTACTTTCTGGAAGTTTCTTATGACTGCTATTAATTACAATAGATGTATCATCTGAATATTATTAATCCTTAAGCCTTGATTGTTGATAATTAGGAATGTACACCACACTAACGTTATTATGCTGTCCACTTTCAGGTTTGTTGAACCTAAATTTCGTATAATACACACAAATTTTCTTGTTTCTATGTTTTCCTGTTATTCAATTAAGGCTTAAGTATACACTTAGCTTATTCATCCGGTTTGTCTAATCGTTAGGGAAAAAACTATATGAAATTTGTCTCCAAGATTTGTTCAACAGTTATCCTGAGATATAATGTAAGTTTTTGAAGAACTACAAAAAATACCCTATGCCTATTCTACAAAGGTAAAATTACCATATTTTCTTCCAAGTATTATTTACGTGTCTTTAGGCCCTGGGAACGAAGTTCCAAGGGTGTATTGTATTTGATTCCGTTCATGTAACGCCAAGAAATAAACATCTCAGAAAAAAAAATTACACAGAAGTGCTTATAATTAAAAAAAAAGTTGATTTAAGCATATCCGTCCGTCCGTCCGTCCGTCCGTCCGTCTGTGCGCACGATAACTTGAGAATGCTTCGAGATATAGCAATGAAATTTTGCACGTGTCACTTTTATCTGATTTTTGAGGCTAACTTTGAAGATGAGGAAAATTGGAGTACTCCTTCAAGTACCTCCCTTACAAACATTTTACTCCTTTTAGATTAAAATTGTTTGTATAATACAGACAAACTTAAAATTTTACATATAAAACGGATATTATAATTGAAAGAATGGGTGGGAGTATAAGCTTAATCGGATTACTCGAAGTACGTCCCATGTATATTGTGCACGATAACTTGAGATTGCTTTGACATATCGCCATTTGTGAGCGATAGTTCGATGGTGAGAAAAATTGGAGTACTCTTTCAAGTACCTCCCTTGCAAACTTTTTACTCCTTTTAGATTAAAATTGGCTGTATAATATCAAAGATTAATGTAATTATATTGCATATAATTGTACACTGCTTTTGTCTTATATACCTGTAATTTTATGCGGGTAACAAAGTTTCAAGGGACTATTGTATTTCTTGAAGGAATAATCGTTATTATAATTAAAAATACATGAAAATGTTAATTTGATTAGATAACTTCCTAGCATACCTCCCATGTATAATTTTTACTCCTTACTAATTAAAATAAATTATATGATAGTAACATTCACTAATTTATGCGGACAGTCTAGGTACGACATATCAACTATTTTGCAATTCTCTTTAATGTATATTTATATATTATGTTGTGATCCGTTAAACAA
>JANSTX010011966.1:0-18353 GCA_027564355.1 Penthetria funebris
AACGTCAGCAAACCTAAAAATTCAACTAAAGCATCTATGAGTGACATCCGCAATTACTTAGTTTCCGACCCAATATATAATTGACAATGTTTAATTGAAAATATTATATAATTTGTGTGTTGTTTTGTTTTCCAAAATATCTAAATAAATGTTTATTTTCAGAATTTCGGAATAAAGTGATAAAATGACGGCGATAGAAAGTCGCACTATGTGTAGGGCTGTATTGATGATACTAATATTTTTTACAATAACTTACACTATAATAGCACAAGAATATAGAGGTGATTTTCCAGGACCATATTGTGAACGAAGACCTGGTGGTTGTTGTCAAGATCGTAGAGATGCTTGTGCTCTACCAATATCAAGTAGTATATTAAATTTAATTATCTTTAAATATCGAACAGTTTTTTTTATAATTTTTTTTTTTTTTAATTTTATCATTTTTGTCTATACTACAAATTGTATAGCAACTCTATGTTATTGTGATGAATTTTGTGATAGATCAATAAATGGTGATTGTTGTCCAGATTATGAATCATTTTGTTTAGGCATAATGCCACCAGCAAATTTTACATTAGCATGTCTACATAATGGTATTAGATTTACCCAATTTGATCAACCAATTAAAGATAATTGTAATTTATGGTAATAGTTTTTTTAATTTTTTTTTTTTTTTTCATTTAAATATTTAAATTTTAATAAATATTAATAATTACCAATATTCAATCAAAATAATATAGTAAATGTCATAGTGATGGTAAAACAGTTTGTGATCATAATCTATGTTTAATTGATCAAGATTTAATTCATAATGTAAATAGTATTGCCAGTTCATTGGGATGGACAGCAAGAAATTATACTGAATTTTGGGGTCGTAAATATCAAGAGGGTTTAGATTTACGTCTTGGTACAAAAGAGCCAACAATTCGTGTTAAATCAATGACAAAATTATCAAATAAAGCACACAGTTTACCGATAACATTTAATTCATTGGATACATGGCCAGGATTTATAACCGATGTTAAGGATCAAGGATGGTGTGGTTCATCATGGGCAATATCAACAGCATCAGTTGCATCCGATCGTTTTGCAATTCAATCAAAGGGTAAAGAAAGTGTAACATTATCACCACAACATTTATTGTCATGTGTACGTAGACAACAGGGCTGTAGTGGTGGTCATTTAGATTGGGCATGGAATTATTTCCGTAAAATTGGGTAAGATATTTTTTTATTAATATTTTTCAGTTGTTTATTATGTGTACCTAAATTATTTTGTCAATTATAGTATTGTTGATGATGATTGTTTTCCATATATTGCTGCATCAAATAAATGTAAAATTAATCGATTAGATACACTTAAAACGGCTGGTTGTGAATTGCCAACAAAAGTGCCAAGAGATCATTTATACAGAGTTGGTCCAGCATATTCATTAAATAACGAAACTGATATTATGATTGAAATTATGGAATCTGGTCCAGTTCAAGGTTTGATTTTATTTTTTATTTTATTTTTTTTCTTAAATTTATTAATATAATAATTTATTTTTTGCCATTAGCAACAATGCGAATATATCGTGATTTCTTTTCATATAGTGGTGGAATTTATAGACATTCGGGTGCAAGTAGATCGGAACCAAGTGGTTTTCATTCTGTAAGACTTGTTGGTTGGGGTGTTGATATATCTGGATTTACATCAACAAAATATTGGGTAAATTTATTTGTATTTTATAAAATTTTAAGTCATGTCTATACAGCACTAGTGCTCAAAATAATTTATTTATGAGGAATATTATTGTGTTTCTTTTTTTTTTTTGTTTAGATTGCAATCAATTCGTGGGGTACATGGTGGGGTGAAAATGGATTTTTCCGTATATTACGTGGTGTTAATGAATGTGATATTGAAAATTATGTACTTGCAACATGGCCACATGTACATTTGAAATCGAAAACATTGAGTAGCAGTCGAAGAAGGGGACCATATGCAGTTTAAAATGCATTTCATTCAATGTATTATGTATTATTGTGTAATCACTTTATTTTTGGAATATAATTATTATTAAGGGAATCTTACCGAAATTTTGCCACCACGGCGTTTTTAAATTAAAAGATAGATGGCTCTGTTTGTTTTACAGATAGATGACTCTGTTTATTTTACAGATAGATGGCATTACCACTTGGTCTATTTTGGTCTAATATTGTAAATAACATTTTGGAAATTGAGAGATGGAGATTTTTTGTTTTAAATATGTTTTGGCAAATTTGGGTACAAATACAGAAATTACAAGTAGAGTTATTGAAAATTAATAAAAAATTATAAAAATATGGTAATGTTTAAATCCAAATTACCACCAGCCACAGCAGTGATAGCGCCTATCTCTGTAAATTATCTATTTTTTTATTAATTCACTTATAAATTAATTACATAGAAATAGGGTAGCAGATTGCATAAATTTAAAATCAAATATGCAAATTCCGTTAAGATCCCTTTTTAATTATTAAATACATATACTATTACTATTATTGTTTATTATTATTATTCTTCTTCTTATGAAGATTTTTGTCTTTATTAAGAAAGCAAAATATATATATATATTTTTATTTTATTTTTAATGATTAATCATCAAATTCAAAATTTTTATAATTATATATTATGTTTCTTTAATCTCTTTTATTGCTTTTAGAATTTTAATTATACTCAAATAATTACAAAAAATTATTGTTAAGTTTAAATATTATGCTTAAATGTAATTTTTTTAAAAAATATATAGTAGTAATGAGTAACGAAAAAACACAAGTGAATCGTGATTAAATTTTTTTTGTTTTTTGTACCTATGTGTACTATCAATCAATGTCTTAAAAAATCTCTTAATTTTATTATTTTATTTTACTTTATTATTTATTTTTTCAACTAATTGCAATTCTAATTAATCTATAATTGTCATGTAATTTGTTAACTAAAACGAAATTTCACAATATGCCACAATTTCATATTGATTTAATAATTTCAAAAATTTTATAAAAATTATTTCATGGTCCTTTATTCTTAAACGATGTGGTACTCTTGTCTTAAATTTTATAATTAAAAAATATTTTCAAAACTTTAACTTTTTCCAAACAATTAAATCAATTCTTCGTGTGGTACTTCAAGTTTTTGTGGCATAACAATATTTGTCGTCAATAAATTGTACATTATTTTAGTACTTCTGAATTATTCGAAGTTAATTTTTGAATAACACTTACAAATTTTAACAAATTATATAAATTAATTTACTATTCATTATCGTTATTATTATTATTATAATTATTATTAACAGTCTGTGTTTATTTAACTGCCATCGAATGTTACATATATTTAATATTACAGGTAATAATAAAGTAATAATAATAATAAATAAGTAAATAAAATTATTAAATTATATTAAAACATTAATTATAAAAAATATAATTGTATTATTTTATTTGTTAATGGAATTACCATAATGCTTTGAAAAACAATAACTGCCAAATTATTTGTTAATAATTATTTTATGTTATTTTATTTTGTTTGTATTATTATTTATAAAAGATTAAAAAATTAAATAAAAATTATAATTTAAATTAAATTGTATTTACATTATTAATTAATACAACAATTATCAGTTGACACTGATGATTGTCCAACAATATAAAATGTTCTACAGATTAATTGGTTTAAAAACATCATGAAGCTTTCTGAAAACAATGAAGAAATTACATATAATTAACGAACAATTTATACGAGCATTTTTATCACTACGAAATCTCTTCATTTTATTTTAATTTTATATTTTTATTTTTTATTTTTTTGTAATAATTTCTCAATAGTAAGTTTGAGACGAAATTGTATTTTTATAAACATCTTCTTAATTTTTAAAATTATTTATTATTATTAATAAGTAGAATCGTAATTAATAGTCTTATAATTGCGATTCTACTTGCACAACATAAAAATTTTGTTTTTTCATTAATTTTGGTAATATGTATGCATATATGATAAATTAGTTTCACAAAAATTATTTTTAAAATGTGTTCAATACTCATAAGGCGTTAAATGTTAAATGCTCAAACCGAGTGTAATCATTCAATCTATACCTTATTAATAAACTTTTAATTATCTGTAATAATTTTAAAATTGTTGTTTGTTCACATTTGATATTACATGCATATTTGGCAACAATAGATTAATATATCTTTATGACGCCCTATGCACTATTTTGAGGCGTAAAGTCGGTAAACACAGTTTGCTTACGTTTTAGTGACTGCATCTCTTGTTAGTCATATTCCCGCATTTATTATATATCTACCACAAGACATACGATTAGAACTTTTTGTTAGAGGTTATCTACTTTCAGCACATAAGTATTTTGGTATTAATTAATTAATTAATTTCATACAATTCTACAATTTGGTATGATCTAACGTGTTTGCTGTTGTTGAGAGTTAGTTCAACCTTATATATTTCTGCAAAATTATAGGTTATCCTGTCCTAACGCATATTGCTTAATTGTAGCATCGCTAATACTTATAAAGGACTACATTTGAATATTTAATGTGGATTACAAAATCATTTTTTATTGCTTCTGTTGCTAATCATATTGAATGATGAGACTTAACTGATCTTTTGCGATCTGTTACTAGTTATGAAGTTATATATTTATTTGATTCGTGTTTACCGTTTTCCAATTCATTTGTATGTGATATATATGTAGAACTTAATGGGAATAAATGAATAAATCGATTGGAAAATTTATTAAAATTCAAATCATTTACTTTTCCCACTTAATATTCGACATCCCAAATCAAATATTTTATATAATTTTATATTCAAACTTTCGTGCTCAAATTTATAAACCCTACAAATGTAAAATTTATCAAATGCAACAAAAAAATATCAATTATTAGTTGTTTTTTTTTTTAGATTATGCTAACTTCTGTAAAAATGTTAACTTGTCAAATGTCGGCCATTTTTATTTTCATCTCTGGTAACTGATGTTGTGTCAAAAAGTTTAATCAACTATTTTTTCCAATTGATAAAATATTTAATGTTTATTTGTATATTTGTGATAAGAAAATTAAATAAAAATAATTGATAAATGGTAAGCAGATTATTTATAGTGATTGTTCATTGTATATTAACCAAACATGTATCCATGGAATTCAATTGCATATAATTCAAGTTTGTCAGCACCTACAAAATTGTCACCCCAACATTCATTGCTTTCTTCTGCCGACAAAGTCTTTTCTACAACAACAAATGATACGAAAATGTTTAATGAAAATGTTATTATTTTTAATTGTTTATTATTTTTTTTTTCTATAATAAAATTTATGCATACAGTTTTCAATATTAAAAATGTTCTTTTCAATCAATTTACAGGCAACTCTGTGTGTTATGGACGATCAAGAGAAGTTACTTGGTGATGCAATTGCTATTGTACGTGGTCATGCCTTTCAAATGAAACATTGTTTGGATAAGAGTCGATTAATGGATGCATTGAAATCGGCCAGCACTATGTTAGGTGAATTGCGAACATCATTATTGTCACCGAAAAGTTATTATGAATTATGTAAGTTTGGTTTTTTGTTTTTATGTTTGTTGGTTTTATTGGTATTGCTATCGTAAGAATAGCGTGATGGTATTATGATGTAAATTTGCCGTTTCCTATTAACATTAAACTTCAATTGAAAAACTGTACTAGTTACTGATATATAGAGATATGTATTTGATTTGATAAACAGTTGCATAATTTCTTAGAGTAATGTGCACATCCACCTAGTTTCTTTGCTAGAATATTTATTCACCAAGTCAACAAATAACAAACTAATGCCTTTATTTTTGGCCATGATCACACGTGATAAGCACCCTGAGAAGAATTACTGATATATACTGTGATCGGGTACCACATATCGATAAATACAGGTTGAGCAACCACAAGATGTACGTCGGCCAGTTCATGCATGTGAGTTAGTGAAAATTAGTTCGTTTTTCCTTTTTCGCGGTTCAATCAAACTAAACAAATTGTATTATTACTTAGCGTAATTCCTATCTTATATTCGGCAATTATAATACATAAAAAGAGAGTGTGTGTAACCTCGTATAACAGTCCTGTCGTGTAATCTTTGTATTTATTTTTTTTTAAAACAATAAGCAATTTCATGCTTAAAATTTGTATGTTCAATTTTTAATCGCAATACTAATAATATGTTCTAAAGATGTACTTATTGGTGCTTGCAAAAAGTTCCAGTATGTATGCAAAATCACCCTCGCTCGTTTGTATTGCCAACCACCTATAGGAATCGTCTTCTATGTGTTTCAATATGATTGACATATGTTTAATAAACTATTCAAATTTCAGATATGACAATAACCGATGAGATGCGATATTTAGAATTATATTTACTAGATGAATTCCAGAAGGGACGTAAAGTTGCCGATTTATATGAATTAGTTCAATATGCTGGAAATATTGTGCCAAGATTATATTTATTAATAACAGTTGGATTGGTTTATATAAAAACAAATAATTCATTGAAAAGGAGTATTTTAAAGGTAAGTTAAGTGAGTTTTTACAATTTGATTTTGAAAAATGTTTGTTTTTCAATTAATCGTATAGTTGATTGTTTACACGACCCAATTTTATCCGATTTTCATCGAATTCGATTTCATTGTGATAAAATTTGGATCGGTGTAAACACGGGAACTAAAATATTTTACAATTTATTGATGTTACTGTTCAATGTGGCTAATTTTAGCTAGGCTGATTGTCTCAATTCTTCTGGATGAATGTGGTCCAAAAATATGAATCTGTTTGCCATTTCCGACGATGCGCTAACTTTAATGTGTTCAAATTCTTATATTTTTTTTTTTATTAACTTCTTAGCTTCTGATGAATATGATGACCATTGTTGCGAAGAAATGAATTGTGGAATGTGATTTATGTAAAAATTGTTGTGTCAAATGAGTTTTATGCTTTATGTGCCAACGATTGAATCTTGTGTGCCCAAGAGATTAACACATCGTTTTGCATCATTTGTTTGTATACTTGATGGTTCACCACCCTAGCACCATGATCGATAAAAGCAAGCAACCTGAATCATCACAGAAGCAGTCGCTTGTTTACGCATAGAAAGCGGTCTGTCCAAATTGTCGCTTGATTTGCCCCTAAACCACATACACGCTTTATTTGTTTACGTGCTGCTAAACAGTGACGTCTGAAATGTTTAGCTGTCTTGTCAATTTTACTGCACTCGAACATAGAATTTTTATGAGGAAGCTCCATGAGCATTTTGTGCTTTGCTTTAACGTTTAATAATTCCATACATAAACGTTTTTATTGATACATACTGTAGCTTACGAACTATTGCTGATTGCAATTTTCCTGCCAAATTATATATTGAACAAAGTAACCATGCTATTGCGAATATTTGACTTCAATTACTGCGTAATATTGATAGCACTGCAATTGACGGACCCTGTAATATCTAACCATTGAATGTGTCTGACTATGAATGTTCTTGTAATTTGATCAAAACACTTTTTAATTATGAACTGAGTTTTGCAGAAGTCTGTATGATGCACAACAACCCATTGATCGATTATGTGTCTTTAAAATTTATTTAATGTTCCGATTTTTGATTAAATTTACAACACCACAAATACAAAAATTTATTACATAATTTTAATTTTTTTTTTTTTTTTGTTTTCTTTTTCAAACAATCATTTATAGGATTTAGTTGAAATGTGTCGTGGTGTACAACATCCATTACGTGGTCTATTTTTACGTAATTATTTATTACAATGTACAAGAAATATATTACCAGATGTAACACATGTTGAAGATGAACAGGAGGGTGTTGTTTATGATTCAATTGATTTTGTATTAATGAATTTTGCCGAAATGAATAAATTGTGGGTACGTATGCAACATCAAGGTCATTCAAGTGAACGTACACGACGTGAAAAAGAACGTGAAGAATTGAAAATTTTAGTTGGTACAAATTTGGTTCGATTATCCCAATTGGAATCGGCAACACTAGAAACCTATCAAAAATTGGTATTACCTGGTATATTAGAACAAGTTGTTAGTTGTCGTGATGCAATTGCTCAAGAGTATTTAATGGAATGTAAGTTAATGTATTATTGCATTTTGTATTATGTAATTGATTTTAATTTGTTTTTATTATTTATTTTTTTTTTTTGTTTATATTTTTTGTCATTTTTCATTTTTGATTTTAGGTATCATACAAGTATTTCCTGATGAATTTCATTTACAAACATTAGATCCATTTTTAAAATCATGTGCTCAACTACAACCTCGTGTTAATGTTAAAAATATTATAATTTCATTAATTGATCGTTTGGCAGCGTATAATCAACGTAATGGAAAGGTAAAGGAATATATTTTTATTAAAGAAAAATTCTAAGAGTTTGTATAATTTAAATTTCTATTGTAGACAAATACAACAAATGCTGGCGAGGAGAATATATCAATTATACCACAAGATGTTCAATTGTTTGAAGTTTTTAGTATTCAAATTGCCAATATCGTCCAAGTAAGTAATATTTGAAATGATTTCAATTTAATAGGAAATTGATTTATAATGAATTTGATTATGTTTTTTTGTTTTGAATCACATTGTGTAGATTCGAACTGATATGCCACTAGAAGATACAGTTTCATTACAAGTTGCGTTAGTTAGTTTAGCACAAAAAGTCTATCCGGATCGTGTTGATTATGTTGATAAGGTACTGGAGACAACCATTCAGATATTGGATAGATTAAATATGGAAAAGTAAGTAGTTTTTTTTTTTTTATTACGGCGGATTTGCTATGATTGTATTCGATCGAATGTTGTTTAAGTGCTTGTCGTATGTTAAAATATATAAACTTTCAGATATTAGTAAAATTGTTCACAATTTTACGATACTTCCTTTTATTTTATTTGACCAAAGACTATTATTGTTTAAATAAACCCATCCTTACAGATATGAAATAGACTTGAGTGTAAATTGACTGTGATTTACATATTTATTTATTATCTGCTTGAATCCGATCAACCATCATTAAATTTGTTATTATAATCAATCTATGACTTCCGAATTTGATCCAAATCTCTTTTCAGTTGAATATTTTGTCATGTTCGGAATGTAGAAAATGTCGCTTGGTGTGCCAAATCAGGAGATTTTACAGTTGATGAGAAAGTATTTCATAACGTAATTTGTGTAATTTTATTGTGACACTTGCCAAAGTGTAATCTTTTGCATTAACCTGATGAAAAAGTACTTTTTTCTTGGCTAAACCCGTTCGTTCTTCTTAATTTCGGTGGTAAAATTCTTTCGAATTACGATATGGAAGTTCTCACACGAAAACATTTGTGATCGACTAGTGAGTAAACGCGGCTTCCATTTTGCTTGAAATATTCGTTGAAGTTCTTATATATACACATTCATATGAGATGTTTAACATATCAGTTATCTCATCCACTTTTAATCTGCGATCTGAAAAGTGAAAGGTCGTTACTGGACCACCAGCCCATAAATGTGAATAGTACTCCATAAAACCCCTTATATGTATAGATGCTTGCTGATTCTTTCATATAATTATCTATCCAATATACGCACTCAATTATTAAACTGATCGTTATCGGTTTCCCAATCATTATGTACATTTGTGTATTCAATCCATTTTTCATCGTCAATACCTCTCTTCCTATCTGATCATAATTACGAAGATAACTTTTAATTGGACAACACAATGATGTTAAATTTCTCGATGTGTATCCATCATGTTTAATTAAAAACAATGATAAGGTAATTGAAATTTTCAGGGCATTTACCCAGAACTATACACTAAGTCTAAGTTCTGGCCACATTTTCCTTTCCAACTCTCTCTGGGTCTATACGTGAACGGACGCTCACACAGTACTACTGTTCTAATTCAGCAAACATTTAGCGATAAATAAAGTGTTACTAACTTACTTTTTTCTTTCTTTTTTTTTCAGTATAGCGCACACATTATCTGTAAATCAAGAATTATCACGATTATTACGACTTTGTATTGATTTCTATAATAATGCATTGACATTAATTCAATTAAAACATTTTAGTCCATTATTGGAGAAATTTGATTATACATCACGAAAATCATTGGCTTTGTATATTGTTATGAATATTTTAGAAAATGAAACGTTAATACCGACCGCTGACGAAACCGATTCAATTTTGGTGATGATATCACCGTTGATAAAAGAGGAAGAAAATCAACCAATTGATAAATTGGATCCGGAAGATTTTGCCGAAGAACAAGGTATTGCTGGCCGTTTTGTACATTTATTACGTTCCGATGATCATGATATGCAATATAAAATTTTACAAACGGCAAGAAAACATTTTGGATTAGGTGGTACACAACGGATAAAACATGTTTTGCCACCGTTAATATTTCAAGCGTATAAATTGGCCGATCGTTATAAAAGTATAGCGGCCGATGATGAATTATGGGATAAAAAATGTCAAAAAATATTACAATATTGTCATAGTACAATTGCGGTTATTGCACGTGCCGATTTACCAGAATTGGCATTACGATTATATTTACAAGGTGCATTAGTTATTGGTCAAATTTGTTATACAAATCATGAAACTGTTGCTTATGATTTTATGACACAGGTAAATACAAAACAAAAAAAAAAAAAAAAAAATCAATTGAACATTTAACTTTGTTTCAAATTATAACATTTTTGTTTTTTGCACATCCAGGCTTTTTCATTATATGAAGATGAAATATCCGATTCAAAATCACAATTGGCTGCTATAACATTAATAATGTCAACATTTGAACAAATGACTTGTTTTAGTGAGGAAAATGCAGAACCATTGAGAACGAATTGTGCATTGGCTGCATCAAAACTACTGAAAAAACCGGATCAATGTCGTGGTGTTGTGACATGTGCAAGTCTTTTTTGGAGTGGAAAGTAAGTGCTGTTTATTATTGAGTTTAATAAATTTTATTTTTATTATGTGATTTTATTTTTGTCTATTAAATTCAATAGAAAAAATTCGGAAGAAATGCGTGATGAAAAGCGTACATTAGAATGTTTGAAGAAAGGTGCTAGAATTGCATCACAATGTTTAGATACCGGTGTACAAGTTCAATTGTATGTTGAACTTTTAAATAATTATTTATTTTATTTTGAACGTGGCAATTCATTAATTACAATTACAATGTTAAATCAGGTTAGTTTAATATAATTAATTTTTTTTTTTTTTTGTTTTTAAATTAAGTTTAATGTAATTTAATTTATTTTCTGTGAATAATATTTTAACTATTTGGGTTGTTTGAATCTTTAAAAATTGTAACAACTAAAAAAGTGATTGCAATGATCCTTGTAATCGTGATCATGTATAGTTGATATGATAATATGAACAGAACGTTATACGAGTTTGTTGACACAATCGATCAATATCGTAATCGTATGATCAATTTGTAGTTCTATTAGAACTAACATTAGGTTTGAGTTTTGGTTTAGGCTTATTTTTCTAAATTCAGGTCTGGCCGTACTCAATATATTTCTTCATAACTTACTATCTTGTGGATCATCATTCTCTGTATTCAATCTGTTCTAATCATTTTGCCTTTTTTTCTCAATATATTTATTTCATCACAACTTTCTATCTTGTGGATCGTCAATCTTTGCACTGTTTTGACTGACCCCAAAATTGTATTTGAATCAGGAATCAGCAGAATAAGAATATTTTTCGTTCAGAAACTGATTGAAGTAATTCTTTTATCTATTATTTAGTTTTCTGCCAACAGTCAAATCTATACCGATTTCATCTTTTATGGATTTGATGGCATATATCATTTGTGTGCAACAATTTTAAAGATCAATTGATGTGGCCAAACCATCGTTTTTGATATTCACGTTCAGTCAGCATATTCTAAATCATGACTAGAACGAGTTATTTGCCAAATTTTATATGATTTATTACTCTTGTTTGATTTTTTTAAAGCTCTGTGTCCCATCACTTAGTTTAGTTGTTTTCAATATGAAAAAAACACTTTAACATACCCAGATATTCAAAATATTGTTCGGCTCACGATCATTTTTAACTATTGCGACTTATGTAGAAATCGAGGTTATAGAATGATCATTACACGTAAGTTAAATCACTTTATTTTTCGTTTCGTCGTTTGTATTTCTATGTTTCTTTTAATTTGACCTAACCCATCTATGGCGTAAAGTAAGAGGCTCACCAAGTATCACTTTGCCGTTTTTAAAATACTTCAGGATGAGTCTATCACTTAATCTAAAATGAATCTATGATGAATTTTTACTATATTTAAAAAAAAAAAATACTATATATATTGCTATCGACAATTGTAAAATATCATTAACAGGTGATACCTGCTTCTCTTTGCCCTTTGTTTTATCGCCATCAAGACCATTTAATGCAAAGTCAGTAATCCAACTCACTAGAGGTTTGAGATGTTGAGAGTGTTTATTTTGAGCAATTTTCACCATTCCTAATCCTTACTAATCCTGTGGTTAACTCGTAATCGAAGTAATTTCTTAAATGTTGTCTATGAGTTCTTTCACCAATTTGAAGTTTAGCTATCATCAAATTGGCAAGTTGACTATTGCTTTTGTTATCGGGAATATTCTAAGTTTTATTGGATTTTGTTTTAAGCTTTAAAATAATAGTAAATCTTATTCTCTTAGATACTCTACAAAAAAAAAAAAAAATACGACCTTTATGCCTTTTAATGGCATATTCAGTACAAGTATGTTGAGAATGTGATTCATTAAATACATATCAAATTTTAAACCGTTATTATGGACATACGTATGTGGTATTAAGTTATGAGTCTCATCCTGTTGTAGGTGAAATAGAATAAGGCACTATAATAACATCATGTTAACCAATCTATAATGTTCAAAGACTGTGTTATTACATACATCTATATGTGAACTTGTCTCATTTATTTGATGTTACACTATACAAATTAAATACCACATTTCATTTCAAACTACTACAATGTCTAGAGAGTATGCACTGTTTAAATTACTAAACTGTTCTATAATACTTTTATTATAATTCGACTGCTAATGGTTTAAATAATTACTTGCAGTTGATCACAAAAATAAATGAAGAACTACCAAATTTGGAACAATGTGAGGAGACCAAACAAATTGAGATGCATTACAATAATACAATAGCACACATAAAGAGTCGTATGGATAATAATGATTCTGGTTTGGAGATTTCATTTACCGGATTGATTATAAATTAAAATTTAAATATATTAAAAAATGTTTGTACACTTATAAAATGTACAGAAAAAAAAAGGAAAAATAAGACAAAATAATAAGATAAATTATATAAATAAAACAAAAATTGTATACATACAAAATTAGCAAATATTTATTATAATTAAAAATAAAGAATACAAATAAAATAAATGATTACAATTTTTAAATTCATCTCCTTTTTCAATTTCCTGCCCGATTTACCATCATCCTGAAGAAAATACGGTGTATATGTGAAGACAGCATCCTGGCCAGCCAATTATCTCATTCAAATTAAAACCCTAAAAATGTAAAAAATAGGACAGTTAGATGGTTTTATTCAAAATTTCTTATACTTCGCTAAATCTAAAATGTTGATTTATTTCTATATATACAATAATCTTGACTAAATCACATAATGTACTTTGGTATGCTGTGTGTATTTATATGACATTTCATTTTGTTTCAAGATAACAGACGTGCCGATGCGTATAGATTTTTCTCTCTAGAGATAGAAGCGAAAATATCCAATGAGAAGGATTTCGAATGGAAAAAAGAGCACAGAAATAAAAAAAAACCACAACACAAATAAAAAAAAATTGGAAAAGAAAAATTCTTTTTGATTTTTTTTGGTTTCGATTGACGACCCTATACAAGGGGTAACTCTTCGATTTTTGAAAATGATGACGTCCGATCGCAATGAAATTTTGCACACCGATAGACCATTGAAAATGATCAGGCTGGCAGTTATTCCAAAATTTCCAAAAATTCTCGGAGTCGAGATATATGCATTTAAAAAGTCACTTTTTTCAATGTTTTAAAAATTCATTGTGATCAAACAAATGAATATTTTCCTATAAAATAATTACCATTTAAATACCCAATCATTCTCTATCAGTTGCAGTAATTAGATTTTTAATAAATTCTACACCCCTTGAAAAATAAATCATTGAAATTTTGAAAAATCAATGTAGACTCATCGGAAAATTTAATTAAAATTTATATTAATAAATTTTTTAGATTATTTTTTAGCGTGAAACGATCAAGAAAGGTATAAAGTATTATAAATAAATATAATTTGTAAAATTTTTCGAAAATTTCCCATAGATTTTCCACAATGAAGTACAACATAATTTTGTATATTTTCAATGATGAATTTTCCGACTTTTCCAATAAAATTTTTTGACAAAAAAAATATGTCATTTAATTAAAGGTCATTCACATTTATCAGTATAAAAATTAAATCCATATGTTCTATAGTTTTTCCAATAAAAATCGTCAAACTTGAGTCTGCAACAAAATTGGAAAATCAAAAAATTCACTGTAACTGGCGTAATTTTTAACGAATTTTAAAAACATCGGTACAAACTATGTGCACGGTTATATTGTCTATCGACATGTATTGGTAAAAATTCGTTACGGTGAAATTTTTCAAAACCGAGAAAATGGGTCCGGAAAATTGGCAACTTCTAAACGGTAAGTGATAGAAGTCTGAAATTTTCTATATATGGACAGTTCAATTAGCTGATCATTTTGTTCATACAAAGTTTTTCTCTATCGCGTCAAAATATTACGGACATTTTTTACTATTTGTGTTAAAAAAATCAATGTTTTCGAGTAAGCGAAAGAAAATGTAAAAATTAAATTAATGTTAGAAATAAAAAGAATTAATGAAATTATCGAACTGTGAAATTTCGTGTTTATTTATTTATTTTTAAATTCTTTGGGTTAAAAATAGGGGTTAATAAAATGCCTATGTTTTTTCATAGCACATTGGTTAAGACGAATTGTAACTGTTAGATCATGGGTTCGATTTCCGATAAGTGCTTGAGGAAGGTATATTATATTTTTTAAATTGGTTTTTTTTTTATTTACAACAAACTATTGTTTTTTAATTGGATGGTAACATTTTAATATCTTACATATTAGTAACACAAAATAACAATGGATATGATCGATAAAACTTGGAAATTAAATTGTATATACTAAAATAATTTATTTACTTCAACCAAAATGAGACTGATAAAGACGTTTTAGGTTACATCAATTAATCGAGGATGGATATAATCAAATACACTGCGAATTGATCACAGATAACATGTAAGCATAAATATTAGGAAATTTGCATCTGCAGTTTGGTGACACACCACAAATTGTAATAATAACCAAAAATCTAAGCAATACCCAAAGACTTGTCTGTTTCCTAATAACAGAAGCTAAGACGTCTACACTTACGGCATCAATAGCGATGGCACCTAATATTCCTTAACATCATTTATAAAGAGAGATGCTAATAGGTGATATCCATAGAATGTTCAATATGGACAAAGATAAAACTCGAAAGGCAGAACAATACAAAATCAACCGATACTAGTAATGGGTACTGATATATTGTAAATATAACAAATGTGTTCAATAAGTCATTTGAGGTTTGCTTGTCTAATATACAGAATTGTGAGAATAAGATTAAAAACATCGCCAAGATGTTCTTATCTGGTATACTGATATGCTTTCTAGACGAACGATGGACACAAAAAATGAAATTAGTGTGACACTGTGCAAATATGTAATATTTCAAGCTGAAGAATATTTACTGAGATACGCACAGATAAATCTCAAAATGGGCGATCAAGTGAGAATCGTATGTCTTCTAGCTAAACTGATAAAATGGCTGCAGTCAACGCGTCCAGTAGGATCTTTAAAAAAATGAAGGAACGCCCTGGCCATTTGGTAGCTACATTATATAGTACAAGTATTGCAGTGATCAAGATCAAAAAGGAGACGCATAGGTAGAAGACTTCCAATTGTTGCCAAATTATATGACAAACGAGAATTGTACTGAACAAGATATAGGATTACATAATAAAGGCTACATTAGGCGTTTGAGATGCTTAGTAATGTCTAGGAATCGAAACAAATTTCATACAATCTCAAACTGCTTAAATCAAGCAATTTGTTGCATACTGCCTCACACCCAAGTTTTCGTAAATAGGTACATTAGACGCGTATTAATTAATCTTTCGTTCAATATAGTGAATAACTGACATTATACAGAAACTGGTACTAATTTGAAGTTATATACTCTAGATAATATGACTAGTGTAAAATAGGAATGTATTTTAGCATCAATATTGTTCTTCCTCATCCTGAAAGGGGTGACAAACCCATATATTGAATCTAATTCGATCGCCTGGAAGATTTTGACTTCACTAGTTATGAGAATGAAATTCGAAATACTTGAAAAATGTAGCTCTAAATTAGGTATACTCAAAGACGAAACTAATAAAGATTCAAGGAAAGCAATGGTTTGACTCTGCTCCATCGAGGCAAATGACAGAGAAGTGGTTTACTGATTTTAAATGCGTCCGTACAACTGATGATACTAAACGCTCGGGTCGCCCAAATTCAGCAGTTATTTCAGCAAACATAAAAAAAGACACATTAAAGATATCAGAAGGCAGTGTATTCACCATTTTGCATGAACATTTGATCATGAGAAAGCTCTGTTCGAAAAGGGTACCGCGTATGCTCACGCAGTCGATCAAAAAGGCTGCAAGAAGGTATTTTGAAACCAAAGATTAATCGTTCTACGAAAAAGTCATCAAAATGTTAGAGAAGCGATGGAATGAATGTATCACTCTTGAAGGAGACAATGTTGATGAATAAAATCGTATTTTGTCTAAAAGTTGTTTTTTCATTGGTCATCCTACGAACTTATTGACTGATGTATTACTGAAATGAAAAGCTTTGGCAAGCTTGAGCCGCAGTGTTCAATTGCAAATTCGCAATATGTGGTAGAAATGAAGGAGATCGGCTATGATGTACATGAACTTTAATATTGGACAACTCATCAGTGGTTTCGGTGCTGGTAAATTAAATACTTTCCATATTATTTAACATATTATACTTATTTAAGGGTAGAAAAGAAACAAATATATAAATAGTATATTATATATTAATACTACATATATTATAATATTATTATATAATTATTAACATAATGATTTTATTAATTAATGATTTTTTTTAAAAATAATTTGTTTATTTAATATTAAATTGGATAAGACACATAAACATATACGATAATATATTATATATGATATAAATAAAACATTAATATACCAATAATAGGATAGATAGTATAATATTTTTAGATTTTTCTTATCGACGTCTTCCCTTTATTTATATTATCACATATACTCGTAGTACACCAATTAGGCTCGTAGTACACCGATTAGGAGGCGCTACAACAGTTCTCTAGGCTTAAGTACATAACACTGTATTTACAGAAATTTATAAAAAGAAAGTATACGTTGGCAAGAGAATGGGAAATATTATCTGACAACTAAGTATCACGTCAAGCAATTCACTCATATAAAGTTGAGTCAAAAATAGTGTCGGACTGCATTCATAATCTCATAAAATTGGCAAACATAATCTCAGTGACTCTGCACAGAGTACCAGATCACGGAGGAATCGAAGGTAAAGAAAAGGCAGATGAGCTTGTCAAATTGGCCATATCTTCAACATTACCTGAACCATTCTGTGTAATAGCCCAATGCACTGTAATATCGGTTATAGAAGAACAGAAGGCTAATTAACGGCAAAACTTCTGGTATCACAATTGTGCGAAAAAAAATCTACAACTTTATTTAAGACATATACAATACAATACAGTTGCTTGGGTTGACTAAAAACGACTTAAGGACTATCACTGGAATCTACACAGATTCTAACCTAACGCGTTGGTTGTTGAATTTAAAGTTCAGAAATTCTCAAAACAATCATATATAAATAGTCCACCAACGGAATTAACGCTATTACCATAGTTTCTTTTTAAGGAACATACGGAGGAGATAACAAAACTCAGCGAAATATTTTGTGATGGTTCAGATAAAAAGTATATGTCACGCCAATTATCGAAACATTTCCATTATTCAAGATTGTCATTGGACTGCAGCAGACCCTTCTTCTTCTTCTTCTTCTTCCTTGCCTTTTTCCTTATTCAGGGTCGGCCCTCCTACTTCTCAATCTATTTCTCCA